>JAJEKB010020372.1:0-22942 GCA_022393335.1 Macrotrachela quadricornifera | reverse complement strand
AATCTTGGCAGGATTTACTCGAATATGAGGCTAACTTCACCTACGTGGTGAACATAGTGAAGCACATAGAGAAATTGATCTTAAGGGAAAATGGTCTCACCAAACAATCTAGTGCAACGAACAAATAATATTCGCCAAGTCGCACGGGAAAGGCAGAAGCGACAAGTTGATAAGCCTCTGAGAAAAATACAAAACAGCACAAAGTGACTAATCTTAATATTGATGATGATGTTGTAGCTTTTTAGCGCCTCACCTTCAGTTGCTATAAGAACACAAGCGATTCTATCTAAAGTTAGTGCGTGTATTATACATACATCGTGTTCCATTAACAAATGGATGCAATATCTTGACTGTTATACTGGACTCGAAGTATAACAAATATCTATTGAGTATAGAAAATAGCACTTAAATTAGCTATGTGACGTTCAATCAATTTTTGAAGGAGCCGAAAATACCAATACCGTATCTACAAGATGTTTGAAACGAGGAACTAGAATCGTTAGGAAAAATTGCTAGACTTCAGGGTATTAACGGAAGTCATGAAATGTTTAAATGTAGGCATAAGAGAGGTTGTAAAACAAATTTGTGTATCAGTCTACATTTATCTATTTTCAGTTTAAAAATAATTTCGATACGACATATATATACTACTTTCGTTCTTGGATCAACTCAAGACCAGTCAAATCGATCTGAAATTGATTATTGAAGTTGACTACACTACATCGGATACTAGAAATACTAATGGTAGAACAACAATTCAAACAGTAAATCACTACATTCCATTTTCCTTATTGTCATTAGTTATTATACACTCAGAAGAAGTTGGTAAAAGTGATCTGACTTTTAAGAAAGGTCGATATTCATAGACATTTGAAATTCAATTGGCCGAAAATGTGTAGAAATGATGGCTCGTATAGAAGAACGGATACAGCAATCATTCGAAGTATAGATTCTAGCCGATTTTATAAATCCTTCGACTAATTATCGAGATGATCTTGAACAAGTGATCACTGCATATAAGCTACATGTTGAAGTTTAACGTCAGTGTTGACGACATATTGGAGGATTTGAAAATCACTGTCTCGTTTGCTGTCAAAAACTCCGCCAACTGATGCACCACACCTAAAGTTTGGCATATCCCGCACTTTATCGTAGTGATATATTTAAAATATGAGCATCTTTTGGATGAAACAATTTTTACAATTTTTTTTTAGAAACATTTTTAATGGATTCATAAATTCACCTTTAACCAACAGGTTTCTCTTTGTCACAACTGAAAGTGAAGATGTTGTGAACAAAACATTAACCATTAGAGAATGGGATACTGTTTCTGTCCGAAAACCTGTCTCAGTATTTTATTACGAGCCAAAGAAAAAAACTGAAAGCATAAAATGAGGATGAGGATTGGAGCATGCGAATAAGGGTGAAGATGTCAGTAGTGTCAAGCTTGAAAGTTGAATTCACCTATTCATTTGTGTTGAACTATTCTCCGGGACGGCGCGAAGAAGTTAGAGCAGGGGGCACTATCAAAAATGCAGAGGTAAAATACTTTTATCTCGACACGATTTTTGGAAAAGTTTTCTCTCTGTATTATCCAGACTTGTTAAAAAACTAAAACTGAAAATCTTTTTCTTTGCTCGGCATCTTGGTTTTTCAGGAGGACTTCGTATATCAGGATCTAGTTTTGAAGTCATAGATTGACAAAACCATACCTCTAAAGTAAAGTAATCTTTCAAATGCATCAAAGTGATCTATCTGCCTCTCCTCATCGGTCGTACCCATCCCAACATATTCTTCAGAGCTTTTCGTCCTTACTCGCCATCTGTGCCCCTCCCACTCAGAGAGTTCCGCCCCTATCATCATCGAATAGTTGAACAGTTAAATTCAACTTTCAAGTTTAATATATATGACTTTATCAAGAAATGGCTCGTCTCACGATCGATCACAAATATTAGCCACACATAGATAAATACATACTTACGAGTATCCAAAAGTAGTGGCAATGACATTTTACTACCGTATAGTAAGCTTGATAAAAGTTTCTTCTTACATAGGATCATAGAGAAAAGAAAAACTTTTTCTTTCTATGCTATTTTGATCATCCTTCAATCAATATCATAGTAATAAACTTGCAATAAGATTTGTTTTGATTACAGTAGATGATAAAGGATGAATAGATTAAACAATCGTGCTTTGCATGTCAATTTTCGTTCAGTTAATAATTACATTTTGTCTTTTGACAATGGACAAAATCCTATGAAACTAAATATCGGTGCTGTGAACAAAATCATGCGCGAGTACATGACGAACTCTTTTCTTATTCTTTCAGTTAATGATACATATCGAAAGTTTTAATCGATGGTCGGATCTAAACCTATTGATACGTATTTCAATCAGATTTCCTCACTCATTCTTATATTAGTTGTTAGGAGCACATACGAACTACACAATAGTAAACAACTCTATAAGTGATGCCAGTTATATTTTGTTTTTTTTTAATACAATATATTAACTGAACAAAAGTTGATATGTAAATCATAATCAATATATTTGATGCATCCGATAGTGCAAACACGAAAAGAGTTTACAGATTTGATCCTCTGAAGACTAAATATCGACAAATAGTAACATGATTTATCCATTGATAGGTCATAAACTTATGGACTTTCATGCAATATGAGAAGTACTATTTTTCAATCGCTTTGATTTTCTATTCATTTAATTATTTATGTGTTTCTAGTGATTATCTTAAAAACAAATATAACTTTGGCAATTAAAATTAAGAGTATAATCAGAATTAATATTATGAAAAAAAATTTATTGAAGTATCTAATTATTTAAATACGTCTGTTAAAAATAATGTATGTGATAAAAAAAAGTAATCATGATTCTGGTGGAGGTGAACATGAGCATCCAAACCACGACCACCAACAGGAACAACAAGGACATTTACATTTTGAAGTGCAGCAGTATTTGCAAGAAGATGTTTTCCATAAACATGATAAACAACAACATACACAATTACATAAATAGTTACACCATGAACAAGAACAGCAACATGGATGAATAGGAACTGGTGTTGGCGTTCGAATAAACGCTGGTGGCGTTACAGAATAATCACATTTACATGTATAATATTTTTGAGAACAGTTATTGCAAAGATAACCATAACGAGAACCACGAGGTGGATCAGAAGATATTCCATCACATCTTGGACAAAGTGAAGAATAAACACCACCACATGATTGTCCACCACAATCAGTACAAATATAAAAATCACGACGAGGATCAAAAGGAATTTTTGGAATAGGCTTCTTAAACCATTCTGGTGGTTCTGGAATGGTTGTATCTTTAGACATAATATTCAATCTAAATAAAAATCAACATTCTCAACTGTATTATAATTTTCATAATAAGATCTAATCAATTAGAAATTTCTATGAAAAGTTCTGAAATACTTTAGCTTTTATTAAAAAGTAGTATAATGTAATCGATGTTCTATAAAAACTTTTCTCGTTTTTTTTTTTTCTATCATCTCTGTAATTAAAACATTCTTTCTTATCAAAACAGAGTCTCGTGTCCTAATTCTTCCGAAAAAAAAAACATCTTTTATATTTTCTTTATAAATCGAGTTGTATATATGATAGAGAAGTCATTTTTTTTATCTTTCCGGAATAGAACAAATATTTCTCCATCAATTGGTATAAAATTCATTAAAAAAAGAATTAATCAATCGATCAAAAGAAGAAGTTAAATTTAATCTTTTCTCTTAATCGATTAATTAATTCGTTTTTTTTAATGAATTTTTATTCATTTTTCAAAATAAAAAGGTAAGCAATATTTCATTCTTCTAACAGAATAAATTTTCTTATTTAATCTTACTGTTTATTTTTTCAAGAAATGTTAATTACATCTGCTGTGCCTTTTTCGATGTCATTCTAAAAGAGTAACAATTAAAAAATGCTTTCCTTATTTGTTATTTTAAACATATAAAACGGTTCAACCTTGAAATACAATTGTTTGACAATTATAAAAAAGTAACATACAAAGTAATGCAAATGAAAACAATGTTTCGGAGACCTTCATAGACATCAATTATTTTCTATGAATGTTGATCGATGTTTTTTTTTCAAAGAATTTTCTTTTCTCTAAGGATAAATATTCAAATTTGTATCGTGTACAGCCACATTTACTTACAAAATACTGTATCTAAAAATCAGAATTATAAAGTAAAAAATGTTTGAATAAGTTTTGTACTTATTTTTTATGTTGAATGAATATTTATGATTGTATTATTGACAATCATAAGGTAGAAAATTCTATTTTAACTCAAGGACAAATAATAAATGTTCATAATCAATTATTATGTTATGAATATTTTTTTGTTATGTTTGTCGATGATTTGAAGACGAGAAAAAAGAGCATTTTGTTGTAGAGAAATGCAACAGTTTGGCCACTTCTATTTTTTCTCTCTCTCTCTCAATTTATGGTTACTTATTGTATGTGTTTAATGAGATGTCCTTGGGTATGTTAAACGCATAAACGTGAGTGTTTTAAGTGAAAAAAAGTGTTATTTTAGCTAATTTATTATCTATAATTACCATATATTTTCGAATATCTTGTTTAGTTTTTTGAAATTATGTAGTGTGAAACTTCTAGGTAACTATATTCAACTAGTGGTTTTATCATTGATCGAAAATTTTCGAAAAAGTTGCTCTTCCATTTGTTCTAGTCAAGAAATATCTAAGGAAATGTAGTATATATAATCAAATAGCAGCGACTTCTTTTTTAATCTGTCACATTTAGTATGCTACTATTCGGAATTAATAAAGATTTTTTTCAAAAAGTTTCAACTAGAATTCAAAGCAACTATTTATTATTTGAATTTTTTCATATAATGATATGATTAGTCTACAATTGATAGGCTTAATATATTCTTATTTGAAATACTTAGTTTAATGTTGCTATCGGTATCTCATTTGATTTTTTTTTCTAGATTACTTTTGAATCACTTTTTAACAGAAATCTCAAAAATGGTCTAGAAAGTCTTAAAAATCGTTTTCTAGAGACGTGAATTGACTTAAGTGATTCGCAAATATCAGCATTTTGCCTATATTAGGCTTTGTCTCTTAACTTCCTAACGATATGTTGAGATTCAATTTGAATTTTTCATTAAGCAATAAAATGAAGTGTCAAGACTTTTAGTATAATGGCTGGAACAGAAATGATCGGCGGATAAGAAGGTAACACAGATAGAATGAGCTAATCGAGGAGATTCCTTATCCAATGTGTAAGGTTTTTGACAAAATTCAAAATTAAATGATCACTTATCAAAAGCAAGCCGCAAATGAATGAAAATATTTTTCGCTTTGCGATGCTTGAAAACTATATAGACGCACTTCATCTATAAGTGAGTAACTTTTTTATTTAACACACCGATTCCACTTCTGCTTGCATAGCTTTAATTGTAACAATTTTTACCGTAGCCATCCACTTCTGGAAGTAAAAGTGCATAACAAGTTTTTATGAAGTGTATATAGGAAAGCATTTATTTTCAAATAAGTGGTAGAATATGAAGCGGAATCATCAAGATGTTATCCAAAGCATTGTGATTCAGGGAAAGTTAATATTTGTGTCGCTGTAATTTTCAAACAAGTTTTTATAAGCATAGCTATCTTTGACGACGAAACTTTAAGGAAAAGGTTTTTTTCATGCGCAAAAATGTCGTCTTCTGAATAATTTTACTAACTTATGCAGAATTCCACTTATATTTGCATGAAAACTAATTTGAAGTAACAAAATTTTTGCACATCATTCGACCAATAAAACATACTTCTCGATCTTTAATGCACGAATTTTCCATCCTCTCGTACCAATTTGATATAACAAGGTTTACGACATTTAATCACTATAATGAGTGTCCTTTTGCTAATCTGTAAGATTTATTATCGCAGTGGCATAATAGTAGTACTTGGAAAAAGCGTGACAACAGAAATGATTTTATTAAAAATATTTCACTATGAAAGCATGCATTTGAATATTGGTAGCTATTGGACTTCTATGAAAATTAACTAAAATTACTGTATATGAATGATCTAGAAATTTCAAGAAAAATCTTGCATTTAAACCGACAGTAGCTTGCAAAATTTGACTCATTCTACATAATATGAATCTCTAATGGAAGGATGAGAAAGTATTGGTCAATATTAACAGCTCGGGTTTTCAATACGATTGAAGTTTTGCCAGTAGGAAACCTTCCGAATCAAATCTCTTGATCATTGATCCCATAAAAATCTTGAAAAATGAGCAAAATAAGCAAGTTTTAGTTCTTTTTGAATGCAAATATATCGTACACGATGTTCAGCTTTTCCAGATTCCATTTCACATAAAAAAAATCAAATCTCAGAATTTTGGATTTACTTCAACTCATTAAACATGAAATTTTTACAATTGAAGTTATTTGAGTAATTTCAGATCGAAATTCTAGAACTGAGGATGGCAATTTATTTTTACTTTATGTGTTAAAGTAGGTCCACTTTACCTGTGCTGCCGTTTTCAAACTTTTTACTTCTTATCTGTCATTAAATTCATACAGAAGTGGTGTTGCATAGTATTCAAATCTAATTATCGGTTTTGTCTATGATTTTGGTGATTGAATAGTAAGAAAGAGTACACTCTAGAAAATTTTGGGTGACTAGTAAACCCAAGAAATGGTTTTTGAGTTTCGAAAACCAAGCATGATTTCCGAATCGATCCCAGAAACTCTTAAAAGCTTTTTCAGAGATGGAAAATAGATGTCAGACTTTCGGAAACTAGTCGCTTTTTTTGAAAACTCTTTAAGATTTCCGAGTTTGTTGCTATCGGAAATGGTTCAACGGTTTCCGAACTTCGAAAACATCTTTTCCTTCTCCAGAAAACTCTTTTAAAGGTTTCCAAGATTGACTCAGAAACCTATTTTTTGGGTTTACTATACGACGGAAAATTTTTGTTATAACTCATCTTTTATCTATAATGCCATATCGTATGTTTTAGAGAAAATAGTACTGTTAGAGACCGCATCAAAATTTTAGAGTATGATGTCTATTTTGTTTCAACAAGATTTTTCTAATCAATAGTTATTTTCTTTTTTTTTTGCATGAAAACATTTTCCGAAACTTTTCTAATATATAAGTGCGGGAGAAGCAAAATAAGCACGTTTATCGAAAAAGGATTTTTCTTTGATATCATCAAAAACTTTGACTTTTTTTAAGTACATAATAGAAGATTCTCTTATGACTTGTGGATAATAAGAAAGAATAAAAGATTCTGAGTCTTTTTATGTATCGATGATTTTACACAACACCATGTTAATCAATAGACAAGGCTGCTTTCTGAGGATATGCAAATATCTCGATACATTTTTGAAAATTTAATTGAGAATTTCTATCTTGCTCTATTCATTTATAGATTATTCTTTATTTATTGATTTCATTATGGGTTCAGATCAAAGTCATATGAATAAAGCTATCCAAACAACTCCAAAGCCACACGTTGGAACGATACAAACAAGTCCATCAGTGTTTCCAAAACATGATCAAATACAAATCCAAGAAAATCAAGAATACTTAGAATGGCCATTACCACCAAGAGATAGGAGACCAGAATTCGAGCTGACAAAACAACCTCCAAATCGATATTCATTGGATAATCCTCCCAGAGTAAGCAGACATATCAAATAATTTCTTTTATGATTTCCATTTATTCAATGCATGGAAAAATAAAGATGCTGATTTTTATTTCAGTGAAGAATATCTTTTCGGTCGGATTTTTTTATCAAAAATATATTTGAAAAATTTTAGTTAACTGAAATAAGTATGAATTGGTTAAATGACAAGATGAATAATGTTGAGAGAATTTTAACTAAGTTAGAAATATAATACGACTAACAGAGATTAGATATTGATACCATCAGAAGTAAAGAATTTTTACAGATACAAGAAAAGTTAGGAAATTTTCGTATTAGTGTTCTATGATTTCTTCTATAACTGCATAGTCGATTGATATATGCCTTGCTATCTGCATATTTTTTTTTTCGAGAATAAACTACGATATGATTAGTACAATGGTATCTACTTCCTTGATATACTTTTATTTGAATTCTTTTTGGCATCAAGACAATATTTGCTATTCAACTTTTCAAATATTCACTTTCGATATTTTTTTATCTTTGAGAGACATTGCGATTGAAACCGTAAATCTTTTTATTCTGATTTGATAAATATATACAACAGCAAACAGAGTAATGTGAATATTTTCGTTTGATAGAATTACTTTAACTTTCTCGCGATTATATCTCACAAAATCCACGAATTTTCCATGATCTCTATATAATTTATTTTTTTACAAATTTTTATCATATTCTATTTTCCACACAATTTCAATCATGTTTAACATTCGAGTTCAATGAAAACCATCTATTATATCAGTGACAATCAGATGTGACTGATTGTTATTATTCAAATAGTTATTCAGTCTTTCCTTGATTAAATGTAGAGAATATTTTGAACTGTTTATTAGTGACATTTTTCTCATATCATTTCCAATAAACTCTGTAATACACAACATAATAATGATTATGATCGATTTTTATTGTTTTTCATCTGTAGGTCCCAACAGCTGCACCGGCAGAACCACGAAGGGCATTAAACTCACCTGTTTTTAAGGCGAGAGAAACAGATAATAGAAAGCCAAAGCCAATATCTGATTCAAAAAGTACTTACTCAGCACATGTTCAATCACAACTTACCGTTAGTTCTCATGCATGTTTTAATTTGGCTACAACAGATAATATAACTGTATCAATGAAAACAATACAGCAATCATATAAAGATCTTGATGATAAACTCAAACGACGATTAGATATCATATCAAAAGATGCCGATGAAAAGCTTCAAAAGATCATCGATGATACTGATGCAGAGGAGAAACGTCTTCTAGAATATGACAAAATTCAACAGGCTAAACAGGATGAATTATATCAAATATGGCTACAAAAGTATATTGTTGAACTTAACAGATGGAGATCAGAAGAATTATCAGATTTACAAGTAGAATTGATGCAATATCAGACAATGATTATTGAAAATTCTCAAAACAAAATTAAGAAACTTGGTGAAGATGCGAATAATCTCAAATTCAATGTTCTCAAGGAAGAACATCAAAGAATGACAGAAAAAACAAATAAAATCACTGATGGACTTCATGATATTTCAGCTCAAGACAATCTTCAACATCTTGGTAGTGAATCAAAGACAGAGATTAATTTAAGAATACACGCAAATGTAGGAACGATGCCTTCTGGTAAAGGTTGCACAAACGAGCCATAATAGATTAATTATCATAAAAATTTTTATTTTTTCTTGAACATATATCAACTATTTAGTATATTGAATAAAATCTATTATCAATAATATAACTAATTTTACTTAATGTAGATTCTTAAAATTAATCTACATTTATTATACTAGATCTAACGACAAAATAGAGATGTCCATAACATTCTTTTTCTATCAGATTGAAAAACTGCATAAATTTAATAGAATTTCAATGTTTACTAATAAAATAAGCTATGATTGAATGAATTTGATAGAGCACTAGCAATATCTTTAATCTAATACAGTGGTACCAGTCAAATTGGAAACTTTTTTTAAAACCATTGCGGTGGACATCTCGGCGAGAAAAATGCAATCTTTTCTTTCTAGAAAAAACCGATTAACCTATGCTGATAAAAACTTGATTCAACCAATAGGATAAATTCATATCCTATTTTAAGTAAATACAGTTCAATTGAATAGTGCTGATTTTAGCAAAAAAACAATCTATCTTCATTCTATTGAATATTCAACAGATCACTTTCACTTTATATACACTCTTATAACTGACTGAATCAATAAGAATCATGTTAGTCACATCTTATAAGGAAACCGTCTCAACTGATCTGTTGCTTTTAAGTCAAAACGGTGTGCATCGTGTAGATCCTAATGAGCTATGAATACATTGAAAAAAGTTTGGATCCATAGCTTATTACTGCAGAGATATTGCATTTTGAAGGGTATTTTTTTACCTCAGTCTCGTGCTCTCCCTCCGGAACATCAGAAAAACTGACTTTTGAATTTCAGGTTGAAACTTTGTACAGAAATAACTCTTGAACAGAATAGTGCATTGTGAAACTTTCACTCATTTCAATAGGAATAACGGTAAGATGTGAAACTTTCACTCATTTCAATAGGAATAACGGTAAGATGTGAAACTTTCACAATAAACTATTTCAAAAACCTCTCTCGATACAAAATTTCAACTTGAAATTCGAAAGTCAGTTTTTCTGATGTTCCTAAGAGGAACCACGAGACTGAGGTAAAAAATACCTTCGCAATGCAGTATCTCTGCAGTAATAAGCTATGAAATCAAAATTTTTTCAGTGTATTCATAGCTCATTAGGATTTACATGATGTACATCGTTTCGACTTAAAGGCGATGGATTAATTGGGACAGTTTCCTCGCTAGTCTTGGATCAATCCTGATGGTCTTAGAACAGATTCTAAACATTAAATAATCAAAACATAATGAGATATTATACCATCGACGAAAAGAATTGACTAAATTCATTTCTATTTTTTTGTTATCTCAAATGTAGGTAGTATAATTCAATAGACATACTGTTAATAAGATTCACTTAGAAACATGTTAGTCAAAATAAAGTCTAAATATAACAGTTTGTTAACGACAATCACAAAGATCTTCATGAGGAGTAAAACTATAACTACAGGTGCCACCTTGAATACGCTTCCAATAACCATTTTGTCGATACCAATCTCTGCATTTGCCACAAGTTGAACAAGCAGGACCACCACAAGACAATAGTCGGACTTCTAAATGAAAGTATACAAATCTCAAATTTATAATTCATTTTCTATATATGTATATGTAAATCTTAGAATGAAAAAATTTTTTATTTATTAATGAAACAATTCAAAATGTTGTTACTGACGTAAATTAAAACTTTCTTATTGTAAGTTAACTTGTTACAAATGAGAATGTTACACATTTAGAACATTTATAAGATTTTATTGCACTTAAATTTATCTATCGAGCGGATTATTCTTTGTTAATGGTAAACTTATTTTTTGTTATTCAAAAATTTAAAAATCAATCTTTTTACCAGCTATTGGTTTCGAAATACAAAGTGGTGACTGAATTTCTTCCAGTTGGATCGTATAAAGATCATTGCCGTGATAAAGAGAAGAGATAACTTTGAATTGAGTTTCAGGAAGAAGTAAGACTTCTTTTTCATTCGGAAATGCAGAGTAAGAGCTAATGTCTTTGCCTGATTTGCAGGCAATGGTAAACATTGTTCTTGCATCTGCCGGATCCAAAAATGTCTTCAGTTCACCAACTGCCATGGTACAAGAAGAAAGACCCCACCAAGTCACAATCTGATCTTCCGGATAATCTTTATGGATATCTGATTTGACGCCACGATAAAGACCTTTTTGGATCGATGGAAGCCGATTGAGCGCAGTAAGAAAAAGTTTGAGATAAAGAAGCCATGAACCAAGTTTCGTTCGATCTTTTGATCTTAGAGTCGCATTCAGAAGGCTATAGAGACTTTGTTCATGTGGTGGCCATTCCATGGTGTAGAGCAAAATTGAGGCTGCCTCATCGATCTTCAATCCCTGGGGTGGTGATGTATCACTGTATTTTCTTTTAGCTTCTTTAACATGCTCATTAATCTTTGGTATAATGAGTTGGAGTGGCACAACAGATGTTTCGAGCGAAACAAGTTCTGTTTTCTCATAATCACTGATCGACATTAGAGTCGAAAGAGGTTCTTGAGCAATATCCGAGAAGCGTATCATACGCTTTTTAGACGAATTTCCACTCGAGGCCATTTTAAATAAGTGGAAGTATTCGACAACTATTGTTTATTGAAGCTATTAATAAGAAAAATAAACAAAATGTTTACAAATATCACTGGTGTTATCAATCCATTAAACTTTTCTGTCTGCATTTTTAAGAGACATTGTGGAACATGCCTTCCAAATACAACAAAAGACCTTCGCGACATATTTGATAAATATATCAAAACTAATGAGTTATATATCAAGGTGCTCAGATAGTCCATTCGACTCAATTTACAAAAACAATAAGGAAATACTCACCATTAGAATTCTGTGAATTGCTTTTTTGGTTTATTTTTTTAAAATTATTTTAAGTTAAAATAATAAGGTAATACAGAAGAAATTATATATGTTGGTAGGATATGAAATCCTCCACCTTCTTTTGTGTATTGTACAAAAGATGCACACAGTTATACAGTAGATGTTATAAATGATGCATTGTATGACAAAATAGTAAAAAGTCTGCTCATACTTGGCAGTTTTTATCGTTATAAATCAATTTAAGAGCAAAACAAATAAGATATTTGGAATTAGCACATAAAACTACACTAGATCAGACATCTTTTGGAAGAAACAATTTTCTACAAAAAAAATCGATTTGAAGAGTATTACAAGTTTCTAAAAAAATAGCGTATTGAGAGGGACTCTAGGTTGATTTTACGTAGAATTTTTTTCTAAAACATGCCGTATCTAATGTAGTTTTTTGTGCAGAGTTTAAACATCCTATGTGTTTTAGTTCCAAACTTAGCTGAAATAATAGAAGCTACTAAATACGAACAGAAATTTTACATTTTTGTGTAGTTGCTCACTCATCACAGCATTTGTGGTTCCTACCAAATAGTCATACATATTTGTTCGCATCTTGTGTAGTACATCAAAAGATGAAAGATTTCATACAATATCAAAATATATCATTTTCTCTATATGAATTTAGTTATTTTCGCGAAAATAGTTTTGAAAAAATAAACAAAAAATGCAATTCAAGATTTTTATATATAGAGCTGTAGAAAATTTTAAGAGCTATCCGAATACATAATTGCTTTCTCAAGGATAAAAACTTAATGTAATGATATGTTGAAAATATCGAGCACAACTATGTTTTATAGAATTAGAATTTCCAACACGATATAATGCACTCTCACAGCGACAAGCTCTCATATAAGCAGGCGAACATGCCCCTTTTTTCCTTAGGGATGACTTTCATTTGACTAGCAATGATAGGATACCGCTAGGAAAATTGTTTTTAAGCAAAGTAGAAGGTTTTTTAAGAAAATTTTTTTTTCAGGAAAAGGTTGGTAAGGACCTCAGTCTTTTTTATTCGAAAAAATTTGTTTTATGAAAAATAAGTTAAGTTACACATCATTCGATGTAGTTTGATACTCTGATTGCGAATATTACCTTAGTTTTTCTTCAAAACGTAATACGGAAGTCTTAAATCAGATTGTCTACCGAAAACCGTAGGCGTTTGGGAATCCTGTAGAATAGTCTAGACAAAGTTTCACGAGCTAAGGCTACTACCATAGTTAGGATATATATCTAGGAGTATCTGGTAGAAATACGCACTTGATTAGACGTGAACTCTTAGTAGGGTTTTTAATATACGAAACGGTAGATTTCCAGGTAGGATTTCGACATAAGGATTATGATCATTTTTTTTCATCATAAAGTCCGCAGGTATGCAAGTTATTTGCGATATTATTTACTTGTGGAATATTGTGTAATAGTGCTCAGCTACTTAACTTTCTTGATTTGTGCTGATTTTTGGGTCGAAGCCTTGACAAGCTTTGTTTTTCTTGGGCTTTATAAAACCTTGAAAACCGCTATTTTAGGAAATAATATATCACA
This sequence comes from Macrotrachela quadricornifera, assembly GCA_022393335.1. Classification (NCBI taxonomy): domain Eukaryota; kingdom Metazoa; phylum Rotifera; class Eurotatoria; order Philodinida; family Philodinidae; genus Macrotrachela; species Macrotrachela quadricornifera. Next base: position 9,161 of record JAJEKB010020372.1, on the reverse strand, counting down.
TATGTATGTATCTACGCAAACAGTTAGATTATGGAAAAGAATATATTCGCATATGTCTGCCTGGCTCACCACTGTGGTTCTTTTATATGAAACTATTCTCAAAATAACCTAGTGTACTGATCCAACTAACTTGCCTTATTTATATGACATACTTTTTGAAAATGGTATGTAATAGCAAAAAAACAATTATTAGACGATGTAGTATTTCTATTATTATCGAAAGGTAACCCATTGTTGATAGTACATATGGTAAAAAAATATTATTTATAACTCTTGTTGTTCTACAGTAAATGAAAATATAGTGAAAAGTAATGTAATACAAAGTACTCTAAATATGGTCTATCCCATATACATCTATCGTCTGTACGTTTTGAATAGCTCATCCGTTTTTGCCGAAAATTTTAGTTTCTTCGTAACTTTGTTAGGGCTATCGCGGCTTACTTTCGATGCCTCCTAGAGGTGAGGGTGTGAGTGTCTACAACCATGAGCATACGGGTGAGAAAAGGTTTTGACAGAACGATAAAGAACAAATATCGTGATGAAACTCGATGCATTCCAAACTTGAACGGGCACTGCATTTTTTACTCCTTTTTAATAGAGGATCTTAACATCATGAAACATATTTATAAAATGAATAATGGTAATTAGAAATTATGTTATATGAAAACTGTTTTATTCAAGATAGTTACGCTTAAACAAGGACGTTGCATCTCGTCACGTAATGAGTCTGCTTTTTCAGAGAAAATAGGGCTTTCGTAACGCCGAAAATAATGATATACGAGAAAACAGGGGTATCATAATGAAATTTACAGGGCAATCGTAACCGTTATTTACAGAGAGTTCGTGACAGTTGCAGAGTTTTCGTAACAAAAACTAGCGATAACGTAACGAATTCACAAAGCAAAGCATCGGTCATGATTACCCTGTAAAATTCATCATGGTAACCCTGATTTTTTGTTACGAAGCCACTGTTACAGGCTTTTATACTGTCCATTCGTTACGAAAGCCAGATACAAAAAGAACGTGATGAATTGTAACATTTTCGTTAAAATGCTTCGGTATTCGTATATTTAAATAAAGTTTATTGGAAGAATGTTCCAAAAATCTGTATTTGCAGGTATGCTATCATAATTTTCCATTCTAAAATCATAACAGATGAAATCTTTGATAGAAAATTATTCTTCATAATACTAAAAAGATGAAAGCAAAGCAATTTCCGGGCAATTGAAAAGATGTCGAAATATATTTTAAACAGCTAAACTTTCCTAAATATTTCGAATTTTTCGTTAGTATTTGATATTGGGTTGGTTCTTACCTTAATATCTGCGTGATGATAAAAGAGCTCAACTTTATAAAATTATCTGCAGTCATAAATATACCTAATCCAAGACTGATCGAGAAAAATACTATGTAAGAAGGATACCTACTTGAAGAAAGAAGAATTTCATAGGTGCTTACTGATGTTTGATGCAAATTGACACTATTTTGTTTTGTTTTCAATTCGTTCGTTCTCTCCTTTCAATTGATGAAAAGTGCAATGCTTGTAGTATTTTTATAGTCAATTATACAAACGTTGATGTATTTCATTGAATCGATGTATGGCTTTGATTTTCGCTGAAAATGGGACAAAAATGGCGTTTTCATAACTTTCACAATCGAACAATTGTCTCAAAAGAAAAACAAAAAATTGTTTCTTCTAAAGGTAATAGCACATGGTGTATGATGCTTGTATGTCTACCGAATACTATAAAAGCACAATTCCGTTGATTCTCATTTTACGATCCAAAAACACAAAAAAATATGATATTCATTTTCTTTTTAATTAAAGATCTAAAAGACATGATTTACTTGACTTTCTCCTTGGCGAATATCTAACGGTTGGTCCATAATAGATGGGCTCTTCAAAATGGAGATGTGTCTTGATAATGAAAATGACAGAGCGTATTCGGGTCAAATAAAAGCTCTCATCACCAAACTAAGAAAGTTACAATATTAGCGATCCTTGGTTTGCGTAGAGGAAGATATTTAAATTTTAAAATATATGAAATTTACGCACACAAAAATGAATCAGAGAAAGGTTCTCTCCACCATAATAAGGACAAAACATGGTTTTGTTTGGGATAATCTTAAGCGAGTATTTCTAAAATACGCCAACAGCCATGAACACATCATTTGAAAGGGATCTTAGTTTTTCCTATTCTCATATGTTGAGCTTAGAAAGTTATGTCCACGAACACCTTCGAATACTAACTTTGAACTTGCTTTAAAGAAAAAACAGGTATTGGATCGTCAATAAAATCTACGAACAGTCAACAAGAGTCTACGAGCACCCACGAACAGTCGAATAACACTCGAAAAACATCTGTAAACACACTAATAGATTGCTTTCGCGAAAAGCTTTCATCGAGAACTATTTTCTAAAGTATCCAAACTGATTAAATTCTATTTCACTTGACATCATAATATCAAACTATAGTAATCATCTAAGGTAGTTCCATTAGAAATTTGTCACGTTTATAGTAACCTTCAGCAGTCAAGCTAAAATTTTAAGTAATTGAAGGCCTCACTACTCTAAGACTCATGGTAGAAAAATTCTACAGACTGTTGGTCGACATCTTGTATTCTCGAGACCAGAAAATATCACCTCTTGGCTTATCACAACTATTTTCATCATTTTGCAGTGTTAAATTTTTTCTGTAAACATACAATATGATTAAAAATTTTCATATGTATGTATAGGACTAATTTAGTAAATTACGTACATCACTGCATCAGTTCATTCACATCATTCCACAGAACTGGTCGGATTCCGTGAATTCTGAACTCTTAAGGAATCCAAAAATACATTCATAATTCATTATTATACAATCAAGGAACATAGGAGAATTCAAGGAAGTCAAGGAGTTCAACGAATTCACGGAAGAACAGTAAAGTTCAAGAGAATGCTAGAGAAGGGAGGAAAACGGATACCGGATTCCAAGGATTCCAACGGACTCCAACAGATCCCAACGGATTCCAACGATTTCCAACAGATTCCAACGGATCCTGACGCATCCAATCGATCCTCACGCATTCTAACCAATGTTAACGGATGCTGCAAGAAAGAAAAAGTAGAATCGATGATAAGGGTATTTTTCCGTCGTAGTGCGGCTCGAAGGATTCATTTCCACGCTGATGGTGAAGACATCTTTGTATTGGCACTGTACACTGTAAAAAAAATAGGTATCTTACCGAACCCTCGAAAAAGGTTTCGTAGATGACTAAAAGCTTCCAAATACATCCATAGGCTTAAAAAAATGGTTTTCAAACTCTACGAAACCTTAAAAGGATCTGAAGTTGGGCACAACTTCGGAACCATCTCCTACGAAACCTTTTTTAAGTTCCGTACAGCAAAAAAAGGTTTCGTAAGAAAACACGAAACCTTTATAGTTTCTTAGTAAACCTTATGGTTTCACACTATGGTTTTATACGAAACCATAAAGGTTTCGTATTTTCTTACGAAACCTTTTTTTGCTGTACGGAACTTAAAAAAGGTTTCGTAGGAGATGGTTCCGAAGTTGTGCCCAACTTCAGATCCTTTTAAGGTTTCGTAGATTTTGAAAACCATTTTTTTAAGCCTATGGACGCATTTGGAAGCTTTTAGACATCTACGAAACCTTTTTCGAGGGTTCGGTAAGGTACCTATTTTTTTTACAGTGTATGTGTAATCACACAAAGGGTAGTTAAGTTGATGGCGTCAAGCACAATATGTTCTTAAGTATGAAGAAGTGTATCAATTTTACGATACCGCCAAACGTCACCCATCGTTAGGAGCGAGTTTCCAACAGATAGTAACATAGTATTAAGATGCCTTATATTTTCCGAATAGGCTCAGAAAAAACCGGCGGCAGTGCACAGCTTAAGTCGAGTTTAGCAAAGAAATTAGTAAACAAATCTCACTCAATGAATCATTAACATTACCACGAAAGTTGTAGCACCGCTCTGAATAACGAAAATTGACTTACTAGTAAAATGCAAAATAATTAGTCTTCCACCTGACTTTTAGCTTATTCCCATTGAGATAAATGCGCGACGTCGTAGAACTCATTGGCTTCCTTGATTTCCTTGGATCCTTTGGATTCCTTGACTTCTTTGAATTTCTTGAATTCCTTGGACTCGTTGGATTTCTTGGATTCCTTGACTTCCTTGAATTGCTTGGATAACTTGACTTCCATGGATTCTCCTCTTTTTCTTGATTGTATAATAATGAGTTTTGAAGTGTTTTTGGATTCCTAGGGTTCCTTGGTTTCCTCAATAGTTCAGAATTCACGGAATTCGGTCAGGTCTCACAATTTGTCGATGAACAACACGATTACCTATGTGAAATGAAGCGTACTTTATTCATATTGAGAACCTTTCAGATTGTGTTATTATTAAGCAAATTAATTTTACGCACATATCATGAAAATTCATAGGCAGCTAAAGAAATATTTACAATTTTAAAGAACATTTTCGTCATTTATTTTAGATATTAACTACGTGGAAGTGTTGACTTTAGTTCATCATAATAATTAATCCACAATACATTGGTAATGGCTAATCAAATGACGAATAGATTGCCACAAGCACGTGCTCACTGGGATTGGAATGCCAATTACGATGTACGACAATCAGATCGAAAAGAAGAATGGATAAAATATTCGGACGCAGAATCAGAAATCATTGAAGAAGCATTTCAAAACAAAGATAAAACCCACATGATTGAGTTAGATCGTTATTGGATTAATTTGGACGAGTTGATTCAAATCAATAAATACGATGAAAACCAACCTATTTCAATCAAGAGAGTCGCCATTAATGAGAATGCAGATGAAGTTCCATTAGGTGAATTCGCTATACCACCCTCTAGACCTAAACCGTTCCATGAGTCAGGATTAGAGGGAGGAATTTCTTTTATTTATGATTGGAGAAAGAGGAATACTACGCTTCCGAATAGTGAAATAGTTAAACGAGCGGCCAATGGAATAGTAGCGGAAGGTGAGTATTTAGGAAGACATCGAGAAGGAGAGAAGCTTGCTCGCTTATTAATGGAGATGCAGTAGGAGAGCGAGAGCGACATTCTTAAATGTTGCCTTCATCTACATTCGTCAGCATCTTTTTTATTTAAATTACTAAACAGAACTTTGAGAGAGAACGACAAAACGAAAGTAGACACTTTGGCTCCTTTTTGTTATTTCCTAACGGAAGCCATTTGGAGTAATGTACTAACTCATGAACGTTACAAAGGAGTGGTGTATCGTGGACTCCTACTAGATTTATCATCAGTCAATCATTTTAAAGAGGCAATAGGCACTTATATATGTTGGTATGGATTTACCTCAACTAGTAAAAGTCGTGACGTGGCTGATTTTTTCGGAAATGTTTGGTTTATCATCGATACCAGTCGCACTGGTGGATTAGATATAACATGGTTTTCTTATTCTCATGATGAAGAAGAAGTAATATTATCTCCTGGAACCACATTACGAATTGATAAGGTCGAACAGATGAATGACAAAACATACTTTCATGCATCTGTGGTTCCTGAAATTCGAATGGTTCTACTTGGACGAACAGGAACAGATAATTATAGTGATCATTTTGTTTTAAGATTAATAAATATTCTCACTTTTACCATTTATAGATAAAAGTTCATTTGGAAATACAATATTAGGAAGAAAAGAGTTCAAAGCTCGCAAAGCTGCAAAATCTGTCACTATAAACTGTGGAGTCGGTGATCGAATATACGATGATAAAAGATTGCTCGTTGTGGACACACCAGGATTTTTTGATACAGAACTTAGTCCTGAAATTCTAATACCCGAGATTGCTGGTTCTTATCAAGTTGCAGCACCAGGTCCAGATGTTTTCTTAGTTGTTCTTACATTTGATCGTTTCACACCACAAGAAGAAGCTGCAGCCAAATGGATATCTGAAGTATTTGATGAGAGAACTCTGGATTATCGTATTATTGTCTCCACTGGTTTAGATAGTCTTAAAATGGACGAAATAACTGTTGAAGAGTTTCTCCAAGATGCACCAGCATTCTTAAAAAATCTTATACAAAAATGCAATGGTAGATATATTGCTGTTGATAATACAGCAAGTGATAATGAAAAAGAAGAAACAACCAAACTTCTATTGGAGAAAATATCAACAATGGTGGAAAAAAATGGTGGACAATATTATACCAACAAACATTTTGTGCAGATAGCTACGATTTTGGATAAACATTCAGGTTGGTTTGATCCACTAAAACCCAACGGAACTATCAATTTATTACCTGAAGTAACGAATATTTTTGCCGATGGATTCGATCAAAAACACTCTTAAAATTCAAGAAAATATTTTCGAAAGAAATATAACATTTAATTAGAAAAAAATCAAAAATTGTCAATAAAATGTCGATTTTATGAGTACAAAAAAGAAGTTTTATTTGTGTGAAGATTAATTCATTATAAAAGAAGAATAAATTGAGCAAAAAGTCACAGAAAAACATTAATCTTGTGATAACGAAGCCCGTAAATTTAGGCTTTCAAAATTTTGAATAGGCTAGTAAAGGAATTAGTTATTAATTTCATTTGTAGTATATGCAGGTAATTTAATGAACTTCGCTAATTATATGTTGTACGCGAAAGAAGTATTTTTCGTACTACACTCTCATTGTCTGACGACGGCCTGTGCAAGACTGTAAATCAGTTAAACTTACTAATTGACATTTTCCTTTGTTGTACCCCAAACAAAGAAAAGAAAGTCTTTCGAAATATGTATTGTGCGTGCATATATCAATAGAATACCAAAAAAGCAGAACATATTTATGTTTTGTATGTTACGATCGTGATGTGAATCTTTGCACAGTTGACTCCTGCAAGAAATTTCTTACCTCACTAAATTTTTAGTTTTTTCTTTCGATGAGCTTGTTCTCAATTCAAAACAGGTCAACAGCAACTTTAAATGAAGTTTGCCGTCAAAGAGTTAAAATAATTAAAAACAGAACACCAAATAGAAATATTCAGTTATCTGTCACAAATTGCAATTCCTTAAAAAGATCGCTAGATTAATCCCTATTTAATCACCAGAATATGTGATAGCATTTTATATTCTCATGAATAGGGATTCAATTCAAGTATTGATTCAGTAAATCACAATTTATAATAAATGATAACCCTTTGGATGAAAAAAGAAGAATGAAAACTGAATTGTTCTATTAAGGAACTTGATCCTTCTCTTTTCTCAACGGTCAGCATTTATTTTTGCAACTAATAGCTTGCAATGTTTTACAGAAATATAATTATTAACAACTTGTTTTGATATATAATTCGTAAAAGATAAACTAGACAGTTGCATTTTGATTTTTCTAAACTAATTCGTTCTTATATACCGGGTAGTTCCATGGGGTGTCAAACACAAATACACAAAGTATTCAGAAAACTTTCTTTTCTATCAGACTTTGTAGAGCGTTTTTCGCTGATCATTTTGGTATAAAGAAGTTGCGAACTTCATTAACAAATGACGATGCTACAGTCAAAATAAAAATCATAGTAACGGGTGGCGCATAATAAACGGGCCATAAACTTTCTCTCTTTTTAGAACACTTCCCGACACATTGAAGACTTTGTTTTAGGCTTAGTCAATACAGAATTTTTTACTCTACAAAACTGTCTACTTTGTTTTCCAAATATGTTTTCCGTGTCCACAAAAAATAACAAAAATTGACAGCCACTAAATCGTCCAACTGCGATTTCCTATTACTTTCTTCGAATATTTATCTATTTTTGTGAACTTCTACTGATCAACTTCAGTTGTAAATGTAAAGTATTCAGTATCAATAGAAAGAGAATTTTCTGTTCTATGGTTCCAGGATCTTTTCAAAACTGCTGATGGTGTCATTCCGGTGCACTAGACTTCAAACTAACGTCTGACGGTATTTTATTTTGAGTGTACTGTCGAAATTCGTATTTTTAAAAGTCAACTATGCTCTATGAATGATTTATTAGTATACCATAGGATGCAGAATTTAATTCTGAACGAAATAGCGTAACATTCAAACAGAACAATAGAAGTATTTAGATTGTTCAGTATTAAAAATAAATAATGGCAAAGATCGATAAGAGAAGGATCTTTTCGTTCTTTTCTAGTTTTTGCTTGAAAAGTTGTTTTTTCAAATATTTTCCCTAAGCTTATAAAATATCACAAGATGCAGAATCTTACGGAGTAACTTGCAGTATATTTAGAATTTTTGCAGAACTGTTTTTTAAAAATATTTTTGATAATTGTATTATTTTCTGTCAGTCGCAGTTGGAGGATTTAGTGACTGTCAATTTTTGTTATTTTGTGTTGACAGAAAAAACAAATCTGGAAAACAAAGTAGACAGTTTCGTAGAGCAAAAAATTCTATATTTACTAGGCCCAAAACAAAGTCTTCAATGTGCTGGGAAGTGTTCTAAAAAAAGAAAAAGTTTATGGCCCATTTATTATGTGCCACTCGTTAAAATAGCTTAAAATTTCATTTTTCCTGCTAAAACATCAGAAAAAGTCGAGTCTCTGATCTCAAAGTGACTAAATTCCGGCGAAATATGAAACAGTAAGTTTTGTAGAGAAAATTTTTCTCTACAAACTAGATTCCTGCGGGAACGATTTTTTTCGGTTCCCGTTTCCCGTTCCCGCTCCCGCGGAATAAAATTTAGTTCCCGTTCCCGTAAAATTTTTATCAATTCCCGATCCCGGATTCCTGTTTCCGCATTCCCGCTCTCGCAAACACTCTTAAATTCCTATTCTTATTTCCTCTATTGTGTCTGGCAAAATGTGCTATTGGAATATACCAGCTTCCAGTGATGTCATATTTTGAGCATTGATTCATAGTATATTATTATTATGTGATTCTTGTTTGTCCCTTTTTACATTAATTATATGTAGAATAGTTATTTTTTTATTGGACATAAAAATCTTTTTTTTGAAAATATCAAAATACATGAAAAGCAAAACAGCATAATTTTCGTTTCGGGAACATCCTTTTTATTATACTGTTCCCGTTCCCGCGTTCCCATCGTCAGAATCACAACGGGAATTCCCGTTCCCGCGGGAAACGGGACGGGAAATTATGGGAAAAAATCGTTCCGGCAGGACTCTACTACAAACCACTA
>JAJEKB010020371.1:2665-21057 GCA_022393335.1 Macrotrachela quadricornifera | reverse complement strand
AATTTACTTGATGATGATCAAGGTGGTCAATTTGATATAAATTTGGACAAAGAATGGCTTCATACAGCCACTATTCCATTGACTAATGAAAAAGGTGGAAATGGTGGTACAGTAGAACTTGTACTTCATTTCATTCCTGAAACAGCTGCAGCATATATGGGTAAACAATTCAATGCTGCTCAAGCCGAATTAAAGAAAAAACTAACACAACAAATAATTGGAAAAGTGACTGATGTTGCTACAGACAAAATTCGTGGATATGTTGGAATTGGTGTTTAAAATTCAGAAAATAAAGATTTTTGACAATATTTTGATTTTATTCAATGTAAACGTTTTGTCAACTAAGATAGAAGACACATGTGTTCTATTTTTTTGAATTGTTTGAATATTAAAGACAATAAATGGTGTTTGATGAAAGATAAACTGTATAAATTGTTAATAGAGATACTACAAAGAATAAAGCGATAAGATAATGTTTACAGTTAATAAAAAAACAACTTATTTATTATTCAAAGATAAACTCATCAAGTAGAAACACTCACCATCTGTTACAGGCATGTTACTGGCATGCCTTTACATATCTGTACGCTATTCTTTTTGCTTAGTTCTATGTGCATTCTTTCTTTCTCTTCACTCAATATCTGTTCATTCCATTCGCATTCTTTGATTCTTTCTTTTTTTCATCATCGCGTTGTTATTTTCGAGTCATTCGTGTTAGTGCTTGCACAAAGAAAGAATAAAGAAAGAAACGCCTCTAACCCTGTCAAACTTACAAATTTAAAACTTTATGCAACCCTAGTGAGCCTACACTGAGATATTCGATTTTTAAGATATGTATAGTTGTGGTATAGGAAAATAATCTTATGAAAACTATTTACATTCAATATCCTACTTTATTATGAGTTTTTTTGAGATAGTATATTTTTAAAATCTTGTTAAGATTCACTGATTATATGAAAACTATTTTACTAGAATTAACTTCTGTAAGTTTAGTAATAGTAAAGTCAGAAAAAATCATCAATTTTTTACCAAAACTTCTACATTATTAATATTTGTCGTTGTATTATATAGGAAAAGAAAGTTGAACACAATCAATCAAATGACAATAGCAAAAGCTTTTTTGTTTCTTGTATATGGATAATGGCTTAAATTTAATAGTTCCAGAGCCAGTGTTGATCACTACTGATCATTTGATATGAGTTTTCACTCAACATTGCCTATTTACCTTCTATAATCCATCATTTTTCCAACAAGAAGACCAAGTGACCAGCACTTCAATTCAAATACTAAATGGAGAGAAACAGAATATAATCTTTGTTTACTAAGACGGTTAAAACTAATTAGAAATCCATGAAAACTCTTTTCATTTATCGGACATATCTATATATTTTTAAAGCTTTTCAATTTATTAGTAATAGTTTAAACCATAAGTGTAAAAATTAGTAATGTAGAAAATTTTATTTCATGAAATAAAATTGATTAACTGCTGGATTAAGATCTATTTACATTGAAGATTGGAAGTTAATTTTAACTAGTATACAATCGACAATATTTAAATATATTTAGAATAAGTTTAGCAATTATCTAAATATGAAAAATTGAGAAAGAAAGAGTTTCTATATTTGCTTAAGAAATTGAGCGCTTTTATATTTTATTTCTTTTTTTTAAAATTAATTTATATTATTTATCTATTGATGTATTCTTCTCTTTTTTTATATTTTTCATATCTTAGTCTTACTTTTTTTAATGAATTACAATGGATTAATGCTGGTCGTAATTATAAAAGTTCAGATGATTTAACCAATGATCCCAATCTCGGGCCTCTTCCACCTCGTCCAGGTGAAGAGGGTTCACAAGTACCTCCAAATTGGCAATGGGAAGGTGTGTTAGTTGATGATTTATGTAGTGATAATCCTCACACAAAAAATCGAGCGCAAAGATTGTTTCAAAAGAATACATTATATTCGATTTTAACTGGTCAAGAAAACCAAGCAAGAAATGAATATGAAGCAAAGGAACAACAACATATTCAAAATAAACAAATTCAATACAATGAAAATATGAAAAAACAATGGAAGAAAGATCGAACGAACTCATTACCAAGGAAATGTATAATTTCTCGACGATGAATATCTTTATTTACCTATTCTTTTCCTTTTTTAACTGTACATCTAGTTCAACTAAATGAGTAAATATTTTTTCTATCTCTCTCTCTTGTAAATGTATGAACACATGCTATTTTTTTATTTGAAATTTATTCGATTAAGAGAATTAAGGATTATTCTATTCATTAATCATTGTGATATTTTGAACTAAAAAACGAATGACAGATGAATGTCTCCTTTGTTTCAATTTCATCAACTATTATCACCGTTGCATCCCTAACTGGAAGTCCTATAAGGTACTCCCAAATGGTAGTACTTGAGGATCCATGGATACCCCCATATGACAGTAATTGAGTATCTAAAAGTACTCCATTGGATTGCAGTTGACGACCTATGGGTACTACAGTAGATGTAGTTTGATTGGTTCAAAAACAGCGATCAACCAGCGGATGGACAAACAGACCAACAATTTCTGTTCTGAATACTCATAGTTTCAGGATTGAGAATAATGGGAAAAAAAATCATAACCCATATAAAAATTTCTTTTTCTTTCGCGCTTGTGTTAGAAGACAACATTAGGTTGTTCGAAAAAATTATAAAGATCTTCACTACAGCCAAGGAAATACTCACTAATATCAATACCAAATCGTATTGATATTGATAGCACTGGTATTGTTACATCCTTCAATATAAAGTGATAAAATTGGTTTTATATTCTGCCAACAGATTACAGCAGATATTTCGAGACGTCTGTCATGGCTAAAAGAAATGTTCAACATAGCAGTTTTAGCTTACTAACCAATTGCTGTAGATGTGGAGAATGTCTTTGGAATGACAAAAACGAATCCATCACCTTTTTCATTTCAACTTTACAGAGATTCTGGTGAAAACATTTTTTTCTAAATGTGCTGTCAATTTCTTAACAAAAGTACTAATAAAAAGTCATTTGATTTATTTGGACAGTTTTTTATAAAACTGTTAGTAAAGATATGTCAAAAGATACTATTTTTGTTATATCAAGAATAAAATATGTGTACTAATATCTATGATATATTATGTCTACGCACACAAATTACAAAAGCTCGATTTTATAATCGAAGTAAAAGACCTTCTGATGACGAAATCACTCTAATCGAATAATACGAGACGCAGGGACGAAATGTATTTTTTCTTATAAATACCGAGTCAGTAATACATTCATCGTAGATCGAATAGGTAGAAGTGAACAGATTTTCCAATGATATCTTGTCATTCCTACTCTTATTTATTGTCACCTTGTTATTGTGAAATACGATTTAAGAAGAGTGTTAAAGTGTATAGAGAAGAAATTGATACCTTCTCATAGAAGTAACTGACAAACAGCACAACACTACCATATATTTCAATCTTCTAGAGGTTCTAGTAATATCTTTTTTACAAGACGGTAATATAAAAAACTCATCCACTAACCAGTTTTAAACAAATTGAAGTGTTTTTATCCATTATGACTGCCTCCCAACAAATCATTCTTCATCGAAAAGCAGCAGTGACCCTATTCTAAAGTTTCGGAATTTTCTTTGGAATTCCAAGTTACTCCTTTTCTGTACGCAAACTTTACTGACTGCAATTCCAGACTGATCAGAATAATCAGAATTTAGAAATAGTCAGAATTTTGGAATTATAAGAATTCTGAAATACTTCGACTGAACCCAATTTGGTAATGATCAGAATTTTAGAGTTAGACAATTTTAGCATATAACAGAAATAACAATTTAGAGCTGTTGTGGAAGATGTACATTTTGTTTAAGTAATATTACGTATCGATGTACGAAGAAATTGCATGAGCTGAAGGATTAATGAATACCGTCGCCAATATTTTCAGTTACTCAAACAACTTACTGAGCTTCACAAATACTTCAAATGTCCCTGACTATATGATGTGAAGTTTGAAATAAGAGCCGAGAACTATGCTGTTTGCTTCATGTGAAACAGGATTGATGATGTTTGAATTCTTTTCGGAATGTAGATGGCATAGTTGACATATGTCCAGTCACATACATCAGTTAAAAGCAGAACAGGAAAATAAATTATTAAGAATTAGGAAAGACACACTTACAGATAAACTTAACTTCCGAAACTCTGATCATCCCTAAATTCTGATTACTCCACATTTTTTTGAAATATTACTAACTCAATAATGCGCATTGTTCCAAAATTCCGATTACTTTAATATATTGTTTACTCTAATATTCTGAGATTCTAAGTGTTCTAGAAAATTTCAAATATTCTTAAATTCCGATTATTCTAAGATTCTTACTATTCTAGATATTCCCAAACTCTATTTATTCTAATATCCCAATTATTCTGAAAATTCTGATAATTCTAAAACTCCGATTACTCTAAATATTCGAAAATCCCATGAACCAGATTGTTCTGAAAATTCTGATTAGTTCAATGATTCTAGAATTCTGATCATTATGAAATTTTGATATGTATAATTTGTCTTGACTAGACGAAAAACGTAGAACTCTATAGCAAATTCTGAAAATTCCGGAATTTTAGAAGAAGGACACACCTCATAAAAATATTTGGTTAGTAACAGTTAAGATTGAACATTTAGCAGAGTTTTTTTAAAATCTGTTCATGACAAAAATTTTATCAAAGATTATCATGACGTTATTGTGTAAGAACATTCACTTATCAAATATATTTTGAGCTCAATAACATGAAATTATATTTCAATTATTAAACTTTGATAGATTTTCTCTGATGAGTGATAGAACATTGAAACGGGAATATTTATAATTTTGCTCCATATCAGTGACAAAGCATTTTTTTTCTTACCTTTTTTATTTATACTTGTTGCACTATAAACGTCTTTTTCATTCTATTACTAACATCAGTAAAGGACAGATAAATTATTATGTTGGACATAATTCATCATTCTCTTTCCCTCTTTATAATAATCGGATTTTTTTGTTTATACAATATATCTTATAATCAAAATTGTTGTATCTTTTTTCGAATAGATTAATCATTATGTCTTCAGAATCTAATTTCATCACATCACTAATACTAGCCCAAACAAGTTTATATAAAATTGGCGGATCGATATTGATGAGTTTAGGTACTGTGAGTTGCATATTCAGTTTGATTGTTTTTACCAAAAAGTATTTACGTAAGAATCCATGTTCAATCTACTTGACAGCATGTAACATTACTAATTTTCTATTAATCTATACATCACTACTATTAGCTACGTTGTCAACTGGTTATAATATCGATCCGAGTTTGTATAATTTGGCATTTTGTCGTTTTCGTTTTTATGCAATGCTTCTTTTTGATGTACTAAGTCCATCTTATTTAATATTGGCTTCTGTTGATCGAATATTACTTACTTCGCCAAATGCTCTAACAAGGCAACGAAGTACCTCACATCTTGCCTATCTATGTATCATTGCTATAACACTATTTTGGTTCTTATTTCATAGTCATGCATTAGTTTTCACAAATATTATGCAAACTGCACCAAATTTTATTCTTTGCTATTTTCAACCTGGCATCTATTTATTATGCATAGGTTACTATTCAATTATAAGCAAAGGAATTCTTGTTCCTTTATTGATGATAGTTATGGGATTGTGAACTGTGAAAAATATTCGACATGTGAGTCGTGTTATTCCTACTCGTGAATTAACACCTGCTAGAACAAAAGTAATTGGTAATTTACGTTCTGCTTATCCGAAGGATCGTCATTTTATCCAAATTTTACTTGTTGATATTAGTATCTACATTATTTTTAGTTTGATGATATCAGTTGTTCTTATGCATCAGCAATTTACTCAATATCAAGTGCAGAGTTTAGTTGAAACTCAAACTCAAGTCTTTCTTGTGAGTGTGGGTATTTTCAGCTCTTATATTCCATTTTGTGTGGGGTTCTATACCAACGTTTTGGTGTCAAAAACGTTTCGACATGAAGTCATAAATATTTTTATCTACAAATAGTTTTCCTACTTCTAACAATAACACTAAAATTAAACAAAACATCTACCAAATATCAAATTACTAGTTCAATATTGTATTGTCAAGTCTCTTTGTTTATTATATTCAAGCATTTTATAAACTTTTGTGCAATATTATTTTTTTTTAAACAATGAATCTTTTTAAAGTTGTTTCGAAGTACTTTTTTTTCGTCTATTTTGGCATAGCTTCCTTCTTTTGATCTATTAATCAGTATCGAAAACGACGGGAAGATATTGAACGAAAAAAAGAGAGTTGATAAGAGCAAGATCAACGTAGCGGAATTTTATGTTTTTAAATCGTAACAATTATAACTCATTAATAGTAATGAATAAAGTCTGGGAAATTTTTATTTAGCCGAATCTGAACAATGAAAAAAAATTATGATTGTTACAGAATTTCAAGAATAAAAACTTCTTTTTTGGGTGATCTCCTAGTGTAATATTTCCTTGTGAAACAGAGTAGCATACAAATAGACATTTTCATATATAAACAATCAAGTTTTCCATAATCAATACGCTCTAAACACTATTCGTTACGGAATTTCGTCTTTTTTTTTGATGTTTCAATGGAGAAAGTTTGAGACCTTCAAATTTCAAAGTAACATGATAAAATTCTTCTATTTATCCAATAAACAGCTAGTGCTAAATTAATTTATGGCTCAAGTACGTTAGTGTCCATTTCAGATTGAAATTATATTAGAACTTTGCTCTGTTTTTCAGGCGAAAAATAAAATGTAATAAGATCAACGACTAAAACTTTTTTAGCAAAATTGGTCAAAAATCACTTTTTTAGATGTTTTTCAGACACTCAATAGACTTTGTAGTGATCATAAACGAACAATCTCAAAGTTTATAACATGCTTCGTAATCTATCGACAGAGGCTTTTACTTTTAAAAGCAATTTTCTTTATTTTTCTCAATTAAAACCCTTCCTTATGAAAATAGGCATCTACCTTACTTAATTGTTATTGTCATTATAATCCCTATTTTTTTTCTTGTTAAGCGTAAGCTATTTTATATTTAATATATTCTAAAATAGACTTTGAGAAATGAGAATTTTAATATAAAGATCACGATATAAATATGTTCTTGGAAACTGTAATGAAATTGAAAATAGAATTGAGTAATAAAACTTTATTACACACTGAACAAAGATAAAATTGATAAAATTTAATAAAATTTTTTCAAAATTAATAATGATTGAAGATATTCTCTGTTAAATTATTGTAGTTACACATTATTTCATTATAATATTCTAATAACTTTTCTCGATGTCCTTATTTTGCAAAAAAGGTAGGTGATATAATTAGTAAATATCCTCTTTTTTATTAATTGTCTACATCTATACTTACATTAATACGCTGGTCTTAAAGGACAATAGTGAATCAAACAAAATAAGTTAGACAAATACAAGAAAACAATAATAGTTGACGAATTATGAGCAAGTCTTTCTAATTTTTGTAGTGACGAAAATATTCCTACAACCTTCTGCTCACCCTCACCCTCACCCTCACCCTCACCCTCACCCTCACCCTCACCCTCACCCTCACCCTCAAGATTCATATAAGTTTTTTAGATATTAATTAAGTATCTATTACAAGTTTTATTTCCTATATAAAAAACATAATGAAAGTGATTAATAATAAAACAAATTTGAAATATACACAATCAATGTTTCAAAATCCCCAAAGATCACATCTCGTACGATCAAATGAATTAAAATCAATATATACATTTAATTTTGATGCATTTACTTGATACCATGAATATATACGTTTAGTAATACATCGAATATTTACTATAGATAATTTTGAACATTGTTTTAATACTAATAATAAATCATCAAGTTTACCAATATAACAATGAAGTTGTTCAAGATTTGAAAACATTTTATAAATTAATTTTATTTGAAAAGATGTTATAGAACATTCATGTGAATAACTATTAATATCTAATATACTTATTTTTCTATTTAAATATTCACATAATTCATAATTCATAAAAAATGATAATAAAATATTTTTATCAATTCTTAATAATGATACATACGGTAAATCTTTTAATATTTTTAATAATATTGATGATGATACCATATTATATGTATTTGCAATTGTTAATTGTTTTATATTTGATAAATTAACAATATTATGAAGAAATTTTATTTGTTTTAATTTTAATTTATTCTTATTTAAATTACCATCATTATCAAATTCATTCATTAATGTTAATGATTTAACATTTTTAAAATAATATAATGAAGCATTTTTAATTGCTTTTTTTGATAAAAATAATTTTGTAACATTGTCAAATTCATTTGAATTACGAAATCTTTTCATCATAGATACTACTGAATATTCATTCCATATATATGGTATAGTATAAATTGATGCTACATGATTAGAAATTTCATAATTTGTATACCAGTTATGTTGTTTACACCAGAAATCAGTTTGAAATTGTTGAAGTTTTTTTAACATATCATTATAAGAATGTCTATATATAAAACTAAAATAGAAATTAAAAACACGTAAATGTAATAATGAAGATTCAATTAAATATTGCCACCGATTAGCATAAACCATATTGATACTATCTGAAGCATTTATTGTAAGCATTATTAAATTTGGTGTAGATTTTAACAATAGTTCAAATCTTTCAAAAGTAGCAATATAATTATCGATAATTAATTGTTTTAAATAAACAATATGAAATTGTAATGAATCATTGAAAAATGTATCATCATCTAGTTCTCCAATTTTTAAATATTTTAATATTGATATATGTTTAAATAATTTACATAAATAAAATAAATCACAATGAGAAATTGTTAATGATGTAATTGACATTTGTTTAAAAATAGATGTATCATAATTTAATTCTGAAATCGATAAAATTCGTAATTTTGATTTTGATAATGAAGATAGAATTTCTGAAATTCTATATTTTAAATCAATAAAAGAACAATTAGATAAATTCATTAAAAATGGTAACATAGGTAATAATTGTTCAATATTATTATTTGTTAATTTAATTAATGATAATGATTGAAGATTAATAAAATCATTTAATCGAAATAATGATAAGAATTCATGAATTTGACCAAATGTATCTATATTTGATAATTTTAATGAAATTATTTTATATATCATTTCTGGATTTGATAGTATTATCTTACAAAATTGTTTAAATCTTAATTTTTTCATTTGTTGAAAATCAAAATATAATGGAATATTTCGTATAAGTTTATTAAAACGATAATTTAATTGATCAAATGAATAAAATACATCCATTGTAGTAAGATATTGAAAACATTCAATGAATATTTCATTTGGTAATAATTCGAATTTTATCTTCGTCGACATTTTATTTTAAATGAACAAAAGTTTTCAAATGTTAAATAAGATTTGTTTACATGTTTATATTATATATATATAGATATATATATGCACATGTTCTTCGTTATGTTTCTAACGATTTATATGAAGGAAGGAAGAAAAAAAAGAGATTATTTTATTCTTAGAACTTATAGATCGTTAATTAAAGTTTTGATAACGATAATTGGAATATTTAATATTGAACTTATACATTTGCACTCTAAGTATATATATCAATGATTGGAATTAAATAAAAAAAAATGTAATCGTTCGAATTTTCAGAAGAAATAGTTAAATATAAAACATAGATTTGGAATTTGACTGGGCCTGTAAAACCCATATTAGAAGATGTTTGTGAATGAATTCGCTCTAAAAAAATCCGATCTGGGCCGACGATAACCTAGGTATTTTCTTTTGAATTTGCTAGAAAAATATGCAATAAGTCTATAAAAACAAGCGATAATTATTCAAGACGCCACCTCATGAACATGTGATAAAAAAAAGATACAGTAAACACCATATACTTTCATGTAACTGTCACTACAATATTGCATGATCAGATTATGTGTTAATATGCCAATCAATAAATACACCATTACAGGCATGAAAAATTTATTGCTAAAATATTGCTTTCGAAATGATGAGTCATTTTCATCTGTTTTTGTATTTTTCTGATATTTTCCTTGAGAAAATAGACAATTTTTAGTGGTATGCATGTTTATTGTTCCAGATAAAAAACTAACTACAAAAAAAAGAATACGACTACAGGATATTGGGAAAATATTCTTGTTAAGGGAGAAGTGCGTTGCAAGGATATTCGAAATGTTAGTAGATTGTTGAAAAATGTCATTCCTGAAAATAAAAACAGACAAAATTGAGGAATAAATCCAATTCGAATACAAAATAAAATACATTTACCCTTTTCTAGATTCAGTGTTATTTCCAATATTTTGTACGACCAATAGATAAATAAACAAAAAAACTTTAACATCATAGAAGCCACACCAGAAATCAATGATCGTATATGATTATTCATTCCTCATATGATTTTGATTATTGGGTTCACCGGTAGCGTTTCTATCCAAGCGGCATAATAAATGAAATGCTTTACATGATTCTCCTCGGTTATTCTTGCCCCTCGACACAAATAGCCGCAGTCCATATAATGCCTAAAATCAAACGACAGCTGAATCATTCTAAACAACTATTCATACGTGATGTTACTGAGATCATTCGATACTCCGACAATTTTCCTCTGTAAGGGGCATGATAATTATAAAGAATCGTCTGAAGCTTGTCAATTTTTATCCCGCTTGAACACAAAGACTATCAGTGCATCCAACTGATCGAAGTTATGTGAGAAATGAATCATTGTATACAACGATTCATTCCTTATATGACTCTAAGCATTGGATGCACTAGGAGTTTCTATATTCAAGGCAGATAATACTTGATGGGATGCAGATGATGCTCTGCAATTACCATGCTCCTCACATATGAAGACTGCAAATGCATTTGATGGTCATAGTTACATGAAAAATGACTTATTCTATATAATATTTCATTTCTCATGTGACTTTAGCCATTCGATACAACGGCAGTCTTTGCATTCAACAAGCATGATAATTAAAGAGAATCACCTGAATCTCTTCAACTATCATCTCCCCTGAGCGCAAAGACTGCCATTGTATCCAAAGGTCAAAGTCACACGAGAAATTAATCATTAAATACAATGCTCCATATTTCATATCACTTTGATGATTGTAAGAATCGGAACTTTTTATATCCAAGGCGCATGATAATTGAAAAGAACCGCCTGGCTCTATTCAGATATTATCCCCATTGAACACAAAGACTGCCGGGATATCTGATACTCAAAATCACATGAAAAATGAATAATTCTATAGAATGATTCATTTCTTACGGGACTTGGGTGATTAGATGCATTGACAGTCTTTATCTCGAAATGACATGATAATTGAAGAGAATCACCTGAATCTCGTCAGTTGTTTTCGGTCTTGGACACAAAGATTGCCAATGTATTGAATGATCATAGTCATAGGAGGAATGAATCATTGCATATAAAGATTCGTTTTGTCATGTGACTTTGATCATTGGCTGCAGTGGCAGTTTTTGTTTTTAAGGGAGATAAGAACTGAAGTGACTTAGGCGGTTCACTTCAGTTTTATCGGTCTTGGACAGAAGACTGGCAGTACAAAATATAATATAATTCACATGAGAAATAAATCATTATATACAATTGTTTGTTTCCCACATGAATTTGATCATTGAATGCACTGGTAGTCTTTGTGCCCAAGGGTTTTAATAATTGATGAGAGTCAGCCGAGTCTTATTAGTTATTATCCTTCTGGGAGACAAAGACTTGCAGTGCAGCCAATGATCAAAGTCACGTGAGAAATGTATCCTTAGATGGAATGATTCATGTCTCATGTGGCTTTTGTCATTGGATGCACTGGCATGCTTTGTGTCCAAGAACGATAATAATTGAAAAGAAACATTTAACGCTATTCAGTTATTATCGATGTTGACAAGAAAGACTTCCAGTAGACTTGATGGTCAAGTCCCATGAGAAAGAAATCATTTTACAGGAATGATTAGTTCCTCATGTGACTTTGATCATGAGATACACTGTATGTTTTTGTATTTTAGGAGCATTATAATTGAATATAGTCAGCTGGATTTATTTTAGTATCATCCTCGTTAAACAGAAAGGTGAAGGGCTCATTTGATGGTGCAAATAGGAGAAAATATGTGTATTTCTATGGACGTGCTCTAGGATTACGCTCTATTTGCGAATCCGGATATGATTTGTGTTGGTAGATGAGCATGAAATATTGAAAGTGGCACACTACTGTGACGCATCAGACTACGCAATACTGCGCGTAATTGCTGTTATTGACTTTCGAATGAATCACTGTCGTCCTGATTATCGCTATAAGTGAAAACAGTTAGCATTTGTGTCGTAAGTAGTATGGCAAACAACATCACGGCGATGTGTTTGGAGTTCATTGTTTTTGTTTGTTTGTATAGTAGTTGGATAGATGGATGGATGCGTATTAGATTGGGATGGTATCTGTTGTTGTGCTGACTTTTTATACTGTGATCGAGAAGAGGATGGTCTTCGTATAGAGGAAAGAGTAAAAGTGATTTTGGACGTACGGCTATTATAGATATGGCAGCCCGCTGATAGTTCGTAGAAAAAGAGAAAAAAGTAGGTATTTGCTTTCGAGGGAAAGGAGAAGTTTCAATAAAAAGAGGAGTCTTATATTTTGTCTTCTGAAAATAGGAAAAAAAAGGCTGTCGACAGGTTTAAAAGTCGACAATGCATAACGCCATTAATCTAGATTGTTTGCAGACTCAACAGACCCAAGATAAAACCGAATTTTTATTTATAAGATTTGCGATCTTGTGTTTTTTACCGAGCTATGGAAAAAAACCACGAAAAAAAACAAAAAGGAATGGGCCTCATTCAAAGATGCTTGACTGTCATATCACTTTATCCTATTGTCTGTAGACAAAGAAACAAAAGTTTTTAAAATAATCGTGTAATATCGAAAATCTGTTGAGTTTAAAATATTCCAATAGCAGAAAGATGCAACAAAAGAGGCAGTAGAGTGTACCTATTGATAAGACAGGAAAAGACAATAAATTCTGTTCTAAAGAAAAGTTTCAACGTTTCTTTCGCAAATCTGTAACCAGAATTTCTATTCCGGTCAACAGAAGTTCTCTCGCAAAGAACAACAATACCAATTTTGATGAATTCTACAGATTTCAAATAACTCGACATTTAATTGATACTGAGCGATAGTTCAAAACGACTGTGACAAAATGATCAATCTCTCTATATTTTGTGATATTCTTCTGCTCATTCTATTATAATGTTTTACTCTTCTATCGATAAGATCATATGTTCTATTTTCAGAAATCAGTATAACAAATACTATGGAATTGTTTAAGACAACATTCCAAAAAAAACAACTTCGAAGTTCCCGTCATTTTTAGGTTGATGTCTATTTTGTATTGGTCAGTGCTCACTTTCGCTATTTCTGTGAATTGGTAATATAAGAGCTAGAATATATTTGTAGCTCAAGTATGCTCAATCAACATTGTATCTGTTTTGAATAGCAATAGCGACACTCGAATCTTGAGAAAATCTTATCAGACTCTCATCAATTTCACATTCGGTTTTTCGCTATTTCATAGAGAGTTGTCCTTGTTATCTGAAGCGACGTCATACAGTTTCTTATCACATTCGTAGAGACTTAAACGGCGAATTTAACGAAATAAACAGCAGAAAAATACAATGAACTACATGCGAGAAAATCAAAAAGTAGTGAAAGATCGATTCCTGTCTCTCACAATTACATTGAGCTGTTTGTCCGGCGTATATTTTAGTAGTATTCAAAGATGCGTTTTTTATTCGAAACCAATACATACTGAAACTTCTTTGATCATATAGTTATAAAGTGCTTTTGATACAGATTCCTAATAAGTAGTTTTGACCTCTTTTCAACTTGTCGTAGCTATGGAAAAGTAGAGCGACATTTTCACAAAAAAATTTGCTTCACTCGTTAATAGCTGTCGAAATTTTACTTTATTGATGATTATAGTCATAATTTTAAAATATTGTGTTTGTCTAGTAAAAAAAGCACGTAGTTTACTTTCGAGAGATTTTAAGGGTGAACGGACAACTGATCACAGGAAATTGATCATGGGACAACTGATTATGGATAATTGATTGTGACAGACAACTGCTCACGGCGGACAACTGGTCATGGATAACTGATCATAAACGAAAACTGATTATGACGGGTCATGGAATCAATGTTATCGTTTATCATATAAAAAACTATGTTATAATCATTTTATCTGTTATAGCGCACTTCATTTATGTTGGATATTTCTTTCTTTTCTTTCTGTTCTTCTATTGTGTAGATGACACATATGACATACATATATCTTTTTCTTTCTTTCCTTCACTTAGGTATTTTCCAAACGTTCTCTTCTTGTGATAGTATTCAAGTGTTTTTTCCTTCTCATCATGTTTATTTCCAAGTATCGTTGATTTCTTTTCTAGTTTGTTCATACATATACCATGCCCGTTTGGAAAATAAAGTAGTAGTCTTGTATTGATCTGATAGATCGATCACCCGTTAAATTATTTTAACATTTACCATCAGAATTTTCGTCGTCATTCATATTGCTCGATGTGACTCTCCAATTTGTCAAAAGCCAGCATGGGTGTGACAAGCTTGTTCACAAAGCATGGCTTCATACGGAGTATCGCCGATCTGATGAAGGAAAAATCTTTTATTGCTGCGATTGCCACAAGAAGACATCGGGATTGTGCAAGCAAAGAGTTGTTGTCCAGAGGGGAACTATCAAAGAGGTATTTTTCATGAATAAAGTTGCAGGCCTTTCGTAGCTCACACTCTCCCAGGCACACTCAACAAATATTAATAACCAACTGTGTCTCGTATAGGTGTTCAATGCTCACAATCATGTGGGCGATCCTACACCGGTTAATCGGGTAAAACTGACCAACGCACTCAAGGCACGTGCGGTGTCGAACCAGGAACCGAGCTGTCGAATCATCGCTGAAGAGCTGCAACATATGAGCGAGTCAGTTGCTGCGTCAGTTTCCATCTCAAATATGGCCCGGAATATTCGCCAAAATCGACAAGCAATCGCCAACGTTCCAGTGTTGCCTCGAAACCTTAAGGATCTCCAAATTCCTGAAGGATATCAACATCTTAAAAACGGCGATTTGTTCTTGCTCAATGATTCTGGCCCTGGTCAACATCGAACTCTGATCTTCTCGACTCATAGAGACTTTGAAGCTCTCAGAGATTCACCAAGTGGGGCTTCAGACGGAACATTCAGTGTTGCCTCACCTGTTTTCCAGCAATTGTACACCATTCATATTAAGCTAGGTTTTCAGTATGCCCCAGTGGTCTATATTTTGATGTCGGAGCGCACTGATATGGCATACAGAAGAGCCTTGGAACAGCTTCGTCATCATTGCCCAACTTTGACCCCGACGAAGATATACATCGATTTCGAACTAGTAGCTATCAATGGTTTCCAAAAAGTCTTTACCGGAGTGCAAACGAAAGGTAGCTTTTCTCTATTATTGGTATGATTGACTACATTTTTCATTAATCGTTCATTCAAGGTTGTTATTTTCACCATTGTCAAGCAGTCTGGCGACAAATTCAAGCTAATGGACTTGCTGTGCGTTATGGAACGGATGAAGAGTTCGCCACTCAACTTCGTATGATTCCGATAATTACCTTTGTTCCAACCAACCGTGTGTGCGAGTACTTCGAGCTGTTATCGGATGCCTTGCCAGATGGAATGGAGCAAATCCGTGCCTACTACGAAGACAACTACATTGGCCGCCGCCAGAGAAACCCACGCTATCCACACGATCTGTGGAATGTCTACAATGAAAGCTTAGGAGAGGAGCCGAAGACCACCAACAGCATCGAGGGTTGGCATCGTGCCTTTTCTGGATCATTGGGTGCCGTCCATCCCAACATCTGGAAGTTTATCGAATTCCTACGCTCGGAACAAGCTCTGAATGCGGCGAAACAAGTGACCTTTCTAGCTGAGTGAGAAAACCGCCCTCAGAAGAAATATGCGGATGCTGCTTTAAGAATCAAGAATATTGTTAAAAAATTCGAGACAACCGAACCTTTAGTCTATCTGAAGTCTCATGCCTTCAATTTCAATTTCTAATTGATCTCTCTTCTTTTTTACTTGAAAATAAATGACAATTATCAATTATCAAACGATTTTCATGATCAACTGTTCAAGATCAGTTTTTCCTTATGATCAGTTGTCGTCATGTTCAGTTTTTCTATGATCAGTTGTCCGCGATAAATTATCCTGTGATCAGTCGTCCTAGACCCGATTTTAAGACATGTTTTTTCACAAGGTATCCTTCAGATGTACATAAAAATTTAGAAAGTTCTATAGCGGGAGAAGATATATGACGTAAATATATACTCCTTATAATGTTTATATAAATTTGTATTTTAAACCGTGTGTGTGAATCCGTTTGAATATCAATAAAGAGCACACGAACGTTGTCTTTTCTTCTCTCTTACTCGATTACGGTTCATTGATTTTTCTTTTTCTCGTTTTATATCCTTCAGTGTTTACACCCTGGGTATTACACAGCGAATATCGTTTCTTCACAGTACGGCCTTCTCTACACTATCGTT
Source organism: Macrotrachela quadricornifera (assembly GCA_022393335.1). Classification (NCBI taxonomy): domain Eukaryota; kingdom Metazoa; phylum Rotifera; class Eurotatoria; order Philodinida; family Philodinidae; genus Macrotrachela; species Macrotrachela quadricornifera. Next base: position 4,327 of record JAJEKB010020371.1, on the reverse strand, counting down.
TTTAGTTGCCTGTAAGACACCGAACAAAAAAAACAAATGTAATCACATCGACATCCTTCTTTTTCATTCGACAATACTTAAACATACCGACACTCAATATACAAAAATCTATACATCGGTTACTAACACTCCAGGAATTATTTCGATACATTACAACTCGTGTGCAGCAAAATAATTTTGATTTCGTGACAATGAATTCTTCAACTGCTGTTCGAAAGCAAAAATAAATTAGTAAGACTACATCATTACTGCTTCAAAAATAAAAAAATCAATAATGTTTTCATGTTAAAAAAACAATTTCTAATTTATATTCTCCCAAACCACAATATTTAAGGTAAAAGAGAAACAAGAATTCAAAACATAAGGAGACGCTCATTCCTACAAAAACGATATAACAACAAAAAAACCATCATTTCGATAATATCTAAAATTCCTTAAAGTTGTAAAGGCCGCAATCAATATCATCTATTTAAAACGAGTAAAGATTCGCATTTACTTAGGTTTGACCAAAAGTTCGTGAAACATTAAATAAAAATATAAAGATAAGGAGATATTTTTAGTTTTATTTTATCAAATGTCGAGGATAGTTGTCAGTATTATTTATGCCAAGATCAATCATTTCTAACAATTTGTTAAAAGTTTTTTTGAAGTCTTTTTCGAAAAAAATTTCAGGTATCTTGGAAACCGCATGAGCTAACGAAGTTTCACTTCTTTAATTACTTAAACTACGTTTGATAAAATTAGTTAGTCAGGAATTACATAGTACCATGTCTGAGGAATAAGGTGGATAAGACATTATATTGATAGTTTCTTCTGTCAAATAATTAATAATATTGGATGAGTATGAAGTCATCGATGATCATGAAGCATTTTTGTGCATTTTCAACCTGATATCTTTATTTGTTTTCATATTCCACTAAAAAAGGACTTCAAACAATTTTCGATATAGTACTTGTACTCTATGATCTTGTCTTTACCTACACTCAGAACTATTTCATTTAAAGAATACATCACAGAAAGTTTTGATTAAAACCTGTCTTCATGAACAATAATGTTAGCTGATTTGTCCTTAATAAGCCAGCTAGCATCAAATGACTTGTGACTGACGTATCCTAAAAGAATCTATGACCTGTCTCTAGTGGTGCTAGAACACAACTGACATGATCGAACAAAATTTTGCTGAATTTTTAAAAGAAATCAAAAACGATTAATTCATGCGGTTTCCAAGATACCTGAAATTTTTTTCGAAAAAGACTTCAAAAAAACTTTTAACAGATTGTTAGAAATGATTGGTCTTGGCATAGATAATACTAACAACTATCCTCAACATTTGATAAAATAAAACTAAAAATATATCCTTATCTTTATTTAATGTTACACGAACTTTTGGTCAGACCTAAGTAGTAACACTCACCATTTACCATCAGGTATTCCACTTGATGAAGGAATAAAATTAATAAACATTCGATACATGAAATCATTTTCTTAATATATAAGAAAAGATAATACTGGCTCCTCCTCTTTGAGAACTTGCCGAAAATACTACGCTTCCTTTGAAATTTCGCTACTCGAAAACTGCTGAGACAAACCCAGGAGCACTATTATCTTTTAACATCCTTCAATTATTGATACTTTTCTTTCATGTTTAGAAACTCGTCCACC
>JAJEKB010020370.1:93694-107635 GCA_022393335.1 Macrotrachela quadricornifera | reverse complement strand
ATCTGGATATCGTTCATATGCTATATCTTTCACTTATATCACGTAGTATATGTGGTATAAGTATGAGATCTATATCATGGTATATGAAGAAAAAAATCAAAAAACTATTTCTTTGTTTACTTACTTTTGGGCCACCCGGTATATATCCTACAAAAAATAAAATGCTTAGCAGCATCTTTTATTTGCAGCAGAATTTTGAATAAAGTTCTAATTTATTAATAGAAATTCAATGCCATATGTTAGCTTCAATTCATCTGTATATGGGCTAAATCACGCAAAACAGGACATACCCCCCCCCTTCTTTCTTTTTAATTCTTTGCAACAGAAATTCATGTAGAAAGTTTATTGTTTCACAAACATATGTAAAAATGTTTGCTCTTTCCAATGACTATTAACTAAAATTAATTAATTAACTAATTAATTAATGAAGCAGTAATTAGCGAATATCTCTCGAACCATATGAGCACAATATCTGAAAATTTCAGCAATGACTATTCACCACAATCTACATCTATGGTAAAATTTTCAGCCGAATCGGTTTCAAAAAATTTCCATCTTAAAACCAGACCGCCTATGGGTCCTATGGGGTTTTGAAACAGAAGTTTTTGTATCAGCATAATCTCATGAATCTGAGGAAAGATATACATCCTTTGGAATTAGTTTGAAACTTGTCTTCTGAATATTCGAGTAAATTTTCCTTTGACTAGTCGTACTGTGTCACGTCGCTAACGAAATCGTCACGTCGCAAACGACAAATAAATTGAATTTTTTGAAAAACTTACACATGTTCAAAAATATTTTCTGCTAGAGATTTTGTAGTATTAAGAGAGGTCTACAAAACGTATCAGTTAGTTTTTTGAAAATATTATTTGCTTTGAAATTATTTCCATTTGAAGGGCAAAAAGTGAAAATCAATGTCTTTTTTACGTCACGTCGCTAACGCTACTTTTTTCGTCAATAGCTTCTCTAAATCACCGTCATTAGAGCTGAATTTTTCAGGGTATATTGAGTAACTTACTATACATACAATATACAAAAATCAACTTTGGGAAGTTTTATTAGCCTGAGATATATGACTTGCAATTTTACGACGTCACGTCGCTATTAAATGATTTAGCCCATATATTGAAAACAGAATTCTGTCTCGATAGCAAAATTTTGGATAGGATTACAATCTTCATGAGAATATGAAATCACATATGTTACAAAATTCTAAACTCTGCTTGGTAAGAATTTTACAAATGCTGCGCGGTTCTCGACTCATGTTCAATCCGATCCTTCCCAGCTAAATTTCCATCGTCAGGTCCTTTGTCGAGACCAGAATCCCGACGCAACATCTCTATCCATGCATATTCTTGCCAGTACGGTTGCAAGAACTTCTGTGGCCATAGATTCCAGTCGTCTTTGTGACGGTTGACACAAAACATCGCGGAACTGAACTCCTAGTCGACCAAGACAAGCTTTTCAAGAGCTCCGTGAGAACTGCCGGAGGTACTCTTCGACGAATTATGGTTCCTGATAATCAAGATATTCTTGCGTTGTAGATCTCCGTGAGTAAAGACAGGGTCGTGTCCAACGAGGACCTTGGGAAGAGTTTGACGATAGAACTCCGATCTATGCGGTATTAGTTTGTCAAATGCAAATTTCATACCAAGTGCCTGATTGACTTGTTCTTCATTCTCAAATGGACCATTCATTTCTGGTTTCGACTCCCAAGTCCAGAACAAATTGTCCTCTAACTTTTTCTTATTTAAAGAACCGTAGTACATCCTCGAAGAGCTGTCCGTTGGCTCCTCATCGCCGTTCCATCGTACTGGCTTGACTTGCCGAAGTTCCTCCCAAAAATTCTTCAAGATCGTCATGAGACCTGACTTTTCATCATAGCTCATAATTGACCAGTCGTCTTCCATGGTTTTCGCGCCGGCAATATACTCCATCACAATGAAATGGTTCATTCTCCCCTTTTGACTCCCATCTGGCTCAAAATATAGAGCGTAAATCTGTGGTATGTAAACTTGTGATGGAGACAACGCTTGGCGCAAAAACAGCATGTTTTGCCCTTCGCTCAGTAGTACCCCGGGACCCCATTTAATCAGATACGGACCGATTCGGACGATGGTGCGATGATTTGCGCACTCTAGCAATACATCATTTGCTGTGACGCTCTGAATCTCTGAAATAGTCGGCAACGGGGTTGGTAGCAAGGTAGATGGAATCTTGAATGGAATCGAGAGAATTTCTTTGTAGTTTGGATTATACTTGGCTGTCATGCTTTGAATTCGGCGTCCTACAATGCAAAGGCGTTGGTTCCAAACACTGAAATGGAATATTCAGTAGAATCCTAGATTGATTGACTTAAATACAAAACGATCTCGAGTGATAGACTCTCTTCGAATCCATTTTTGCTACTAGGAATATCAATGTATAGAGAATTCTGAAAGGTTGACCTTTCGTCTACGCTTATTTGCGCCTTTTAAGATTGATGACTTTTCGCTTCTGCATCAGAGCAACTGCCTGAAAAGGACAACTAACTGTTCAAAGTAACGAGGCATATTTTCAAGGCGAAAAGTACGAATTTGGTGAGCTGGTTTTCAGATGAATGGACCAATTATTTTCTTCAACGACGCATACTTTAAAAAAAAATGAACATAGCTAGCGAAAAGAGGATCATTTTGTTACAAAAATATCTATTAACCCTAATCCCTAGTTTTGTTTTTAATGAGCTTTTTTCTGTTGACTGGCTCGTTTTTTTGCCTAAAACTCACTTTTCTTAAAGAAACTTGTGGAAAAGAAATATTCGATAGTTGAGACATGGAGAACGGGATGGACGGAAAGGCAACTCTCTGTCCACTTTCGGCTGCATCAAGCCTTATCGGGGATTGAAAAAGTTGGTGGTGATATAAAGTCTGCCCAAAAAGCCCGTGCGTGTGGGTATTTCTTGTATATCTTAAGAACGAAATGAGATAGAGACTTGTAGTGTCCACCAGTAGATAACCACAATGACAGCGCATCTTTTCTCTGTTGGACAAAACATTTACGGAACTTTCCCACACTCAGTTCTTGGCGAATCTCTGAAAAGGTGACTGATAACTTGGAAACTTTACATAAGGACTTGTCGGTTTTTTCGTGTCGATAGGTAGGCTAGAGTGTCCTCTATATAATGGGAGACAAGCAAATCCTTTATCTCTTGTACTTTGTGTCAAGGAACATGGTTACCGCAATCTGCTATTTGACAAATATAACCATCATGATCATTGTCAATAAATCAAGATGTAGATGTTTTGTTGTATTCTGTCTCACAAGAAAGTTTTTTTATCTCTAAAATGATTGAGATTTCTTATCCTCAAGTGCATGCTCTTGATGAAACTGATAAGTTCTTATTGGAGACTTAATCTATCAAATATAAAAGGCAAAAGGATTCTAATCTTCATCTTCAGTTTCAGTCAAATCGGAATCAATACTAACATCATCACCCTCACCCTCAAGATAGTATTCTGTATGATATTTATATACGGTTCGACAGAACTCGTCGAGGTCTACAAACCTATATGTCAAGATCTTTGAAAGCTAGTTTTGTGAGATACAAAACATCGAAACCTCTCGGAAAATGCTGCAATGATGAAAAAACTCATTTTGTTTTATTTGGAAGAAAATCCGTTTTTCACAGCAGCGTCACATTTCTAGCATATCAGAGATGCTTGAGATACCGCGGAAGATGCCGGATATGCAACATTTTTAATACGCTTAGCCCTGAGAAGGCTTGGCGGATGCATCTCCATGCACTTTTCTTAGAGAGACACGGCATCTCCCGTGGCATCTCAAGCATCTCTGATATGCTCGAAATGTGACGCTGCTGTGAAAAACGGATTTTCTTCCAAATAAAACAAAATGAGTTTTTTCATCATTGCAGCATTTTCCGAGAGGTTTCGATGTTTTGTATCTCACAAAACTAGCTTTCAAAGATCTTGACATATAGGTTTGTAGACCTCGACGAGTTCTGTCGAACCGTATATAAATATCATACAGAATACTTGTATCTGTTTTCGAAATATTGACATTCTTGTCTTTTAGCTTGAAACAAAACGTGAAACTGCATACGTCCGCCATTAAAAGAAACTATTAAGTCCTACTGATTAGTATCAAAAAGGTCCATTTTTCATGAGCTTTAGTTTAACATAAAATTGTCGGCAGAGAGTGGATAAGTACAACTACAGTATGTACACTCTAAAGAAAAAAGAAACTTTACGGAACCCTCCAAAAAGGTTGCAAATGTGTTGAAAGTTTCAAAAAAAGAATAAAAAAATCTCTGAAAACTTAAAAGGATCTTTCCTTGTGCCCAGAGGGAGATCCCTCTTTTGTCAGAGCCTTTCTAAGTTCCGTGGAGCAAAAACAAGGTTTTATACGGAAATGCGAAACTTTTAACGTTTTGTATTTACCTACAAAACCCTTTTTGCTCGACGGAACTTTAAAAGGTTCCGACAAAAGGAGGATCTTCCTCTGGGCACACAGGAAGATCCTTTTAAGGTTTCGGAGATTTGTTTATTCTTTTTTTGAAACTTTCAACACATTTGCAACCTTTTTCACATCTACCGAACCTTTTTGGAGTGTCTCGTAAAGTTCTTTTTTTGTTTAAAGTGTACAACTAGAAACAATTGTACTTAGCACTGATACTTGAGTACAAACTTACTTACGTACAATCGCTAAGTACTATTGTAAACCATCGTACGACTCGAAATACATCAGTGCTTGGTACTTTTACTAAAGTACATTTGTATTAAGTAGCAGTATTTTAGTACAGTTGAAAAGTACAAGTAAATGTACCTGTTTTATGAAAATGTACTCAGTACTTCAGATTTTTAAGTAAAAAATTACGAAATTATTCAGTATTGTACTCAGGATCCAGTCTCTAAATGTTGGATTGCTCTGTATATGATTATAGCGATATCTCCTTGAATAATATTATTTCCAACCCTGTGCATATAATAGAAATAAGTCTGCCTGTTCACGAAAGGGGTGATTCCGTCACGTTTTGTTTGTACTGAAGAAGTAGTCATGAACAACTGTTTATTGTGTTATTTTGCAGTGCACAACTTTCCCTTTCAAATAGCACAAACACTTGATTCTAGACGTTGAATCATTTGTGCTTAAAGAAACAATCAACGCGCAACGGAATCACATTTTCCGTGCGCTGGCTAGAATAGAAAAAGTACCAAGATCAAATTTTCATCATGAGTCGCTGAGATAGAGAAGAGCTCTACGAGGTGCTCTGTGATTCCAGTTGAATCCACTTAACGGCAAGGATCTGGAGTCTGCCATTCCTCCCTTCTCTTATCATGTAGAAAATTTTATGATTTTATCTAATCCAGAACATAATTATTGACAATTATTCATTCTAATTAAAAATATTGTACCAAGAACCAAGCTGTAAATTAATAGCAAAATATGTAATTGATATTTTCTTCCCGAGTTACACATTTTTTGGAATGCGCATGGAGAACTTAAATATCTCGAACAAAAAGGTTATATGATATGGACAGGTCCTGAGTTCTGCGGGTGCCAAGCACATGGAAGTTAGATTAGGATATTTTAATTACTACTTGACCTACAAGACCACATTTGAAAGATATTTCTAAGCGCTATAATGACGGCTAACATAATTTTCTTGTTCATCATTCATTATCTGCGATATTTTAGAATCCAATTGCTTATAATAAACGATGTGGAGTAGTTTGATAGTTTTCATGGCTGCGTGGTGTATTGCGAAAGCAGATGGACAGATGTGTAAGTGCTATTCATTGATCCTATCCTGTTAAGGGCAACTAAGTTTTTAATCAAACCATATAGGCTTAAGTGGAACCGTTGATATACCTAACTGTTACAATGAAAACTCAAATCAACCATCATCAACGAAGGAAAGGATCTGCGCCAACCGAAATGTTGTAGTATGGGTGCCTTTTCAACGACCATTCAGTTACACTCCATCTGCTGTGATGATTGGATTAAGTGAGATAGACATAGGGTAGGTGTTCTTCTGCTTCATATTTCGTAGTAAAAAGCACAAAATCAGTTAAATATTTGTTGTACGCAAGATTGAGATTCAGGGAAATTTAAAATTGTCGAAAGCAGAATTAAAATATTATTTCGATGAACTGTAAAACTAAATGAAAAACATTTTATCGAAAGTCGTCAAATAATCTATCAGGGACAAATTAACACAAATTGTATTTTTGATGGATGGATATTGTCAATGGTAATAAACCACACAAGGCAAAAGTTCGTTAGAAACCTATTCTATTCATAAAAACTTTGTAGAATTCGTGGAGCTGATCATTTTGGTAAAGACAACTCTGAGATTTCCTTAAAAAAGAATGATCACATGTTCAAAATTCTCAAAAGCCTCAAGTAGCACTCGGCAACAGTGAGGAATAGACGAAAGATTTTGAGGATTCTGAAAGTATCATCATCTTTTTTGAGGAAAGCTCAAGAGTTTTTATACTAAAATAATCAGGTTTACGGGTTCCACAAAGCTCTGTAAGCAAAAAAAGTTTCTGACTAACTTTTGTCGTTTGCGATTTACTATCATTGAAACTATCTATAAAAAACACCATTTGCATTAGTTCTGTCCTTGATAATATGCATAATGATTATTATTGAGTTAAAATAGACTTCAACGCATTTTGTTTATTTGAGTGAATAAGGAAGTTACCTTGTCCCATATGAACTTGATTTGAATGTTCATGATTATCGAAATTATCTTTGAATTTTAACGAGAAAATCTTTGTAAAAGAAATATCCTGTGAGCTTGGACCAGGCTATGGTGAACTGACCTAAAATCGAATGAACTGGAAGGACCTAAACAGTATCCAAATAACTTCGGGCCGAGTCACGTTATGAAAAAAGTGGCCCGTTTTGAACGCTAGTAAGAAGTCTTCATAATAGAATCCGAAAACGAATCAAACTGTACTGGAATAGGAATTTTGTGACTGAAGTTGCATTAAAGAATCACAAACCCATGAAGATCGGCTCCATTTGAACTTGATTTCAAGATAAATTGGTATCTTTCTGTTCGTTGTAGGTCTGGACATCACAATTTTTACGTCACGGCGGAGAATGTAGCGTCAACTGGTTTTTATGCTCGCTTTCATGCAAAATATGATAAGGGTCCAGTATGGTATTTGAAAGCGCACTGGATGGTTTGTCAATGATTCCTGGAGAAATTTTGAATTTGAGAAAAATTCGATCTAGAAACATTCATTTTATTATTTACGTCAATAAATACTATCTTGAGCGCGTCATAAATCGAATCGACTTGCAATAAGAACATGTCCAATACGCAGTTTTCAATTCTTGCTTCTCAATAATTAACATAGAATCAATAGATTTCGAACTATGTTCTCTTTCTCGTAGAGAAGAGTCTCGCAAACATTAATTGTCTGATTGTTTGATTGTATGTCCACAGGGTTAAAGGAACATCCTATAAGAATTCAAGTCAGAAACAGGCGTTTTTCGACCAACTGATGACATCTCCGTGATGGATGATGAATTCCATTGTATATGATGATGGTATATGTGTTGATCAACGGTTGTTAGGAATTGGTGAGGTTTAGTACCGGGTTGTGCATAACCTTTTGGTGGGGGAGTAGCCCTATGATTTCAAGTTGAATACCTTATGAATTTTATATCAGATTAAAGCCCGTAAAAAACTGGATCTAGGGCTATCTTCATCTTTTTGAATGATAAGATTATCGTTGGAAATTTTAGAGATAGAAATAAATCCCTAAAAATACCCCATCGTCAAAATATCGTACATGTTCTCTTTTCGTATTATCCTCTTGGCTGTTTTTCTCCTCGTTCTGCTTGTAAAAGTATTTTTTCCGTGCTGTAGTATATGTCACATATGTTGGGATTTACCCTTTTTTTCTTCTTCGTTATTTGAATATTGAGGTGTCCGAGAAAAAATTCTTCAGAATCCTAAATTTTTGACGATTGAGTATTTCTAGGGATTTATTTCTATCTCTAAAACTTCCAACGATAATCTTAACATTCAAAAAGATGAAGATAGCCCTAGATCCAGTTTTTTACGGGCTTTAATCTTATATAAAATTCATAAGGTATTCAACTTGAAATCATAGGGCTACCCCCTAGCAAAAGGTTATGCACGACCCGGTATTTCTCATCATAAATAGGTGTTTTTTGACCAATGAATGACATCTCGGTGATGGATGATGAATACCATTGCATATGATGATGGTAAACGCATTGATCAATGAATGTTATGAATTGGTAAGGTTTGGTATTTCTCATCATAAATAGGCGTTTTTCGACCAACTGATGACATCTCGGTGATGAGGGATGACCACCATTGTGTATGATGATGGTGATATATTCTCTTTCTTGTAGAGAAGAGTCTTGCAAACATAAATTGTCTGCTTGCGAGCGGCGTTTGATAGAACATATTATAAAGCTTTTCTAAGTAGGAAACATGTTCAGCTAGTTTAGAAAGACTTTTGAGTGGAAGGATTGTAGAAGCTTTTGGAAAACTTCTTTCGAAGTTGAAGCTTTCGAGAAAATGTTGTGGAAAGTTGCGTAAGTGACTAACCTTAGTTTTTGGTTAATCTTACACAAATACTAATGAAATGTCGTTCTTGATAGGAAGATGAAGAATATTCTGCATTCATCGATCACGAGATTTACTATCTCGATTCTGGAAATCAGAAAAGATGAAAGATTTGAGTAAACTACCTCTTTGATGATTAACAATATCAAGAGCATATCTAGGAAAGGTGTGAAATGTAACATGAAAAGAAAATTCCGTCGAGGGTTAAGCGAGTTGTCCGCGATGACCCTTATTTATTCATGAGGTTTGAACGAAGACTAATCGAGATGAAGGGATATATCTTCACATTAACCTTCGGCAAATCTGACCTTTTCCTATTCCGAAACTCCATTGAAATGTCTATACTGAACCTATGTGAAACATGCGAGTCAGCGCACTGTCTTTTCTTTTAGAATTTTATTAGGTATAAATCATTTTTCGAAAGTTCAGAGAAACGTTTTCTACGAGAAAGAGCTGAGCGAGTGCCCACACGAGCGTTACTTGTTCATTTAAGTGTCGAGAATTTTCATCGCTCATATTTAGCTTATTATATGGATATATTAGCCAGTGAACATGGGGAAACTGACCGGGGAATGATTGGTATTGATGTTCGTTCAGTTGATAAACCGATGAGTACTGTAATGAAAGCGCAACATGGTTTATAGACAGTAATATCCAAAGGTACGCATGAAACTGAAGTGTATGCTCGAATTATTGGATCTAAGAACAAATAAATAAATGAAAATCATAGTGAATTTGTCCACCAAACAATAGAGAATATTTTGTTCATAATATGACAACTCTTTTCTGGTGTTGTTATTAACCTTGAGATTTGACACAGATATCGTTTTGTGTACAAAAAAACGTCAAGAAGATAAGAGTTGTTATTTTCAGCATGTGCTTTGTGAGAGATATCATCATGCACTATCATTAGGCAGTGAGTAGAGAAAAGTGGAGAATAACTCGTCTATATATTGTTGAGAACATTATTAATTAAAAGTGCGAGATTTGATCAAGATTGTGTTTGGTTAATGGAAAATGTCATTCCTCTTTGTCGATGGTTATTCCAAGAATCATCTGGATCTGCGAGAATATCGGAAGGAAAACATTCTTATACACTGGAAGAAATCAACGGTCCTATCAATCGTATTGAAGATGGAGTTGTCACTCCTTATTCAGTAGAACTGTTAGAAGGACAATGGTTTAATTTACCGCGTGGTTCTTGTCCTGCTCTTGATTTTCATGGCAGAGACATCTGTTTTTCTATGATATCCTGGGTGAAACGTAAGAAAAAAAGTAATGATCAATGCGAGGCTGTTGCAGGTATGTGGAACGAAACAGGGAAGACGCGTCAGTATTGTCTCTTTCTTAATCTTGGAATCTGGGATAGTAGTGAACAAGTTTGTGGTCATCTTTCTTCAAGCGGTGGTCCCAGTCCTGGTTATCCATATTGTATGGAAGCTGCTATAGGGAAAAGTATCGTATCTTTGAATGAATGGCATCAAATAGGATTTACTTTTGATGGGACTTGGGCTAAAGTTTATCTTGATGGAGTATTTGATTATCGTCCAGGATTAAATCCTTACTTTTGGCCATTATCAATCAACAACGGTGTCAATAATGGTTCATATTTTACTGTTGGTGGAGTTAATCGCAGTGGTACTATGGGAAATTGGTTTGTTGGACAAATTGGTGGATTAGCTATTTAAGATCAAGTCTTAGATGAACAACAAATTAAAGATCTTTTTAGTTCACACCGCGTTTAGATTATTGAATCATTTTTATACAGGCAAAATTCATCATAATAAAGTTATTTCACTTACATACGATATAGTTAGCATTAACTTCAACTCAAACTGATTTAGATGAAGTCAAAGGTTTATCGCACTGAAAAACTACGTTAATATCTAATAAGTAGACAGTAAGTGATTTTATTTCTTGATGTTTTTATGACATTCTATTGAACGGAAAAGTTGATTCACTTTTAAAAAAATCCCACACTTTAGTTTTGCATCGTTCTTTCCATGAACAATAAATCCTATTTATAGCACCACGAACATATAATTCTGATGAAGTTCAATTGAGAGAAGAACAATTACGAGATTTATCTCAGCTTGATGTTAACACTCAATTAAAATTATGGATGGATGGGCATTTTATTTTCGTCGAAAATCGATTTGAGATCGATCAACAATAGATATTCTTCATGATTTTGTTAGTTATCGTGATTCTTTATTGGTAAACAAATTTTTTATTTATTCTTTCTCCTTTTAACCAGTTTTATTTTTCTAATAGATCTTTGAGGAAGTGAAAATATTGATGCAAGTGAATCTGAGTGCTAAGGTGAGACGACAAGATCGTGAATTACTAGCGGAAATGCTTGAAGCGCCGGTATTCATTGCAAGTAGATAGAAAAAGTAAAAATACATTTACTAATGAAACACATTTGATTTTAGAGTCACCTCCTATTCGTTTAATTAGAGTTTTATATTGACCATTCGATGAAACAATCCAGCATATATTTTGTGCTGAAGGAAGTTTTCTTGTATAATAACCCAGAATGAGAATCATGTTTCATCTAAAGTTTTTCAAAAATAAAACAAAAGATTTTCTCTCAATTTAATGTAGTTAAAATCACGTATTGACTGATTGAAATGAGAAAAGTGTAGATGCAAAATCACAGTCTACAATAATTCTGATGGATGAATATTTTATCCAATCGCATCGACTTCATGAGCCATTTCTTCTTCATCTAATAAATTCTTCTTATTGATTCTCAATACTCTTTATAAGAGTTTCCATCGAAACGATTAAACTGTAATTGTAAAATCCGCAAATAACTACGTTGAGATATTGTACGGCTTGTAAACATGTAAATGAACCGCTGACATACCGCAGATAAATTTTTCTTCGTTTGGTTAATTCTAACATTTTCTCGGAACATGTTCTTTTAGGAAGCAGTTATACCTTATCCATCATTGGTCTGTAATGATCACTCTGATTTACGTATATGTTAGTTTTCAACTAATCCTATCAACAAATTCACCCGATAATACGGTCAAAGAATTCGATTTCTTTGTTCTTTATTTCATGGTGCCACTCAGTTTCTTTCCAATTCTATTCAAATATTAATTAAACAGAAACAGATCGATATTCTTCAACAACCACATGAATTACCATCGTCTTCTTCCAATGCTGCATCTCAACTTTTACTTTCTTTTTATTGAATCTCAAACTCAATCTCGAATTCGATCTAGTCTATTAGTTGATTGTACAGCTGAACATGACTCTCTCGACAATGATCAAGCAACAGGACCGAAAACTTCATAAAAATTCTAGTGAAACTTCTGTATTGGCTGTTCATACAGATGAGTAAGTTGTATTTTATCTAATCAATCAGCTTCTCAAAACCTACATTTTTTTTCGACACAGATGCATCCATATCATCGACCACATTCAACTAACAACATAAAACAAAACCAAATTTCAAATACAGGTAGTCAGAAAGAAATATCTGAAAACAATTCTTCCGAACAGTATCATGAATTTTCAATTGCAATGTTTCAAATTCAACTTCTACATCCCAAAAAATAAAACACAAACGACGATGTTGATTTATATTTATAAACATGATCGATATAAACTAATTTGTTTAATTTTTTCTCCTTCGTCCACTCTCTCTCTAACTGAACGGATTTCAAAATGTGATTTCCCCTTTTTTCTATTGTTATATCCGTGATGTATCTTCTACTTGAACATTGAATATAATCAGATAAATAGATTTGAAACTGAAAAGAGTATAATGTTATTTCTATTAATCTACTTTATCGAATATCATACATTTCAAATCTCATATGAGAAGATCAAAAGTACTTCTTTCTGTTTTTCTTCCTCTGTTCAGTTTTCTTATCGTTGAATTATTTGAACAAATGCTAAATCATCATTTGATCAATAATATTATAAATCTAATATTTTTTTGTATTTACAGTTATTTCAATTTTAACAACATCAAACAATGAACAGAATAGTGACGTAAGTGTTAGATTTCTCTTCTTTTTTTTCATTTTCTATTTCTCTATTTAGATATTCTACACAAAAAGATTATCATTAGTTTACATCATATGATGACTTACTTATTCGTGTGATTTCAAGTTATTTTATTTCTTTATTATCGATCCAATTTCAACAACGACAACAACAACAACATCGATTTAATAAGCTGGTGAGTGCAATGTTAGATCTTTCTTTTTCATATCATTTCCTTTTTCATATCATTTCCTTTTTCTCTAATTAGATATTCTTCACAGGCACAATTATCTTCAGTATAAATGATATGATGACTTATTTATTTGTATGATTTCAAGCTATACTATTTATTCATTGCCAATTGAATTTCAAAAACAACAACAGTATCGAATACATAAGTGGGTGAGTGAAATATTAGATTCTTCTTTTTATTCCATCATCTTTTTCTCTATAAAGATATTCAACACAAGCTATATTATTTTTAGTGTAAACAATATGGCGAATGATTTCAAATTATTTTATTTGGTCATTACCAATTCCACTTCAGTAGCAACCGCATGGATTGAAAAAGCTGGTGAGTGAAATGTTAAATTCTTCTTCATTTTAATATCTTTTTCTCTATTTAGATATTGAACACTTGAAATATTATCATTATTGGTTAACACGATATGATGATTTATTTATTAGAATGATTTCAAGTCATTTTATTTGTTTATTGTTGATTCAATTTCAAGAACAAGCAACATCGATTAAAAAAGCTGGTAAGTGAAATGTTAGATTATTTTTTTCTTCTCATCAACTTTTTCGCTATTTAGGTATTCAACACAATCAAAGTTATCATTAGTTTAAATGATATGACTGTTTCTTTATTTGTGTGAATGCAAATTATTATATTTATTCATCACCAATTCAACTTTAACAACAACAGGAACAATTAAACAAATGAGTGAGTGAAATATTAAATTCTTCTTCTTTTTCATTTGATCATCTTTTTCTTTATTTATATATTCAACACAAGAAATATTATCATTATTGGTTAAAATGTTATAATGGTTTATTTATTCAAATGATTTCAAGTTATTTTATTTATTGTCGATTCAATGTCAACCGTAACAACATCGATTAAATGAACTAGTAAGTAAAATGTTAGATTCTTTTCTCCTTTTCATCATCTTCTCTATTTAAGGATTTAACGCAAACAAAATTATCATTAGTTTAAATGATGTGATGGTTAATTTGTGAGTGCAAATTATTTTATTTTTGTGAAACGCGAACTGAAAGGAGTGTTGAAGTTTTAGGGGTAGAAATTTGGACCCACT
>JAJEKB010020370.1:25786-93684 GCA_022393335.1 Macrotrachela quadricornifera | reverse complement strand
ACAGACCGTTACCGACAAGCTAGAGTACCTCACAGACCGTTACCGACACAGCAAATTAGGTATCACAGACCGATGCTGACAAAGTAAAATTGGGCATCACAGACTAGTATTGATAGAGGACAAAGGTTATTCGGTACGATTCTATAGTAAAAGGAAAAGCTAGGAGTCTATAGATATGCTCTTCTAGGAATGAGGAAAAGTGTTTTAGTTATAATACTACTCAGAACATTCTTGGGTGCTGTAGATAATCCTGTTAACGGAAGGTTTACACTGGAAACTGTAAAATGTTTTTTGTCAACCTAATGACACTAAATGTGGTATGCGAGCTCACATTTTAGTCCTACAGCAGCTGCTCTGACTAGATTATTTGTGACGAAAGCGATAGGATTGAAGATAATTGTGTTGAGGCTCCTTTTCTCAGATTCACTGTGACAGTACATTGTTTCATTGAAGACTAGTGCATAAACTAGTGGGGTCCTTCATGTATAATCTAACAGGCTCTATCGTGTTTCACATTTTGATCCCACAGGGATCACCCTAACAGGTTTTTTAATATCAATTCAATGTCAAAAACAACGGCATTAATTCAATAAGTGGGTGAGTGAAATATTAAATTCTTCATTTTCATTTCATTTCCTTTTCTTTATTTAGATATCCAACACAAGAAATATTATTTATTAGTTAACATGATATGATGGTTTATTTATTAAAGTGATTTCAAGTTATATTATTTATTAGTCGTCGATTCAATTTCAACATCAACAACAACAAACAACATTGATTAAATAAGCTGGTGAGTAAAACATTAGATTTTTCTTTTTCTTGTTATTATCTTTTTCTCTATTTAGATATTCTACAGAAGCAAGATTATCATTATTAGTTTACATTATATAATGATTCATTTATTTATATGATTTCAAATTATTTTATATGGTCATTATCAATTTGACTTCAACAAAAGCAACATCGATTAAATAAGCTGGTAAGTAGTATATTTTTTCTTACTCTTTTTCGTTGAGTTGATTAGTTAATTTCTCAAACATCAGCTTCGTAGTTTCTATCATCGATATTGTTCAGGCTGTCTGTTCTTCTGAGATATAGTGTTCCACTTTATCAATAACATTCTACTATTGATAAAGTTCACGATATATTTCATGTCCTTCTTCCATTATCTGTTAGTGCGAATTATCATTTTCAATCTTTGAGAAGCGTGATAGGTTACATTCTTTCCTTAACTTCTATTTTTTGATGGCTTATACAAGTCTATCCTTGAGCTTCGTTGCGTACTGCGAGACCTAACTTTCTTTCCAGCTCTTCGCTTGAAATTTTTACAGTAAAATTATGTTGCCCACAATATTGTTCTATGATCGTATGTGTTACATACATGTATCATTACGAACTGGGATGAATTCAGTACTATTCTCTAGACATTTTTCTCTTATTTCCAATAATCTTCTCGTATCATAAGAGATATACGTGACTTTCTTTCTATTCCCGGTACCGCGCTAAACTATCAGCAGATTCTCTACATAACTCTTGCGTTACTAGTTTATATAGATCGTCTCAATGTTTAAGTGCTATTCTTTTCGCCTCACGTTTACATTGATACTAGGTTTTCACTTATAAATCTCCGCACTCTTCGCTTTAATTAGCAACTGATTGCGCTCTTTCACCATTTTCTAATACGGATAATGGTCTTTCTACTACGTCTTGCCCTAGTGTTCTTATATAGATATTGTCTGACATAAAAAAAATAGCTTCTATGTATAAATATCATCTTATTAAGTAACTCTAAATAACATCTATCAGCTTTCTTTGAGTTCATCGTAATGATTAATTACGTAAACCATTCACTGACGTACTCTTCTATAGTATAGCAGTGTATTAGCCCATTTTTCATATTCTTTAATAAATCCTTCTCTACGTGATAGATATAATCAACCATCACACATATTCATTAGTTTATATGTGCAGCGTTGATAAGACCATTGAGTCGCCTGAGATATCTTCCCAGTAATCCTTTTGAAATATATGGAATTATCCAAACCCGCGAAGCGAAATAGCTTCTATTAGAATTTCACGTAGATAATGAGCCTGATCCACTATATAAAGTACCCTTGAATAAACCTTTCAATGGTTCATGGTACTGATCAACAGAGTAAACTACCCTTTAATGAACCTTTCGGTAGTTGATGAAGCTGATCAACGTTGTGAACTACCCTTGATGAACCTTTTGGGAGTTTATGGTACTGATCAACGGTTTGAAGTACCCTTTGATCAACCTTTCCACAGTTGATGGTACTGATCAATGGTGTGAAATACCCTTTGATGAACCTTTCGACAGTTGATGGTACTGATCAATGATATGAAGTACCCTTTCATCAACCTTTCGACAGTTGATGAAGCTGATCAACGGTGTGAAGTACCCTTGAATAAACCTTTTGGGAGTTGGTGAAGCTGATCAACGATATGAAGTACCCTTTGATAAACCTTTCGACAGTTGATGGTACTGATCAACGGTGGGAACTACCCTTTGATGAACCTTTCGATGGTTGATGAAGCTGATCAACGGTGTGAAGTACCCTTTAATAAACTAATCTGTATGGAGAAAAATTTGGTTTTGAATTTTCATCTACGCTTAAAAAGCGTTTATCAGAGTGCAACGTATGACAAACCCTTTAAGGGTTTTTTGAAAGTATAAACGGTTGGATAAACGGTTTCATAACGGGTATTTCTCACTGATAAACCAATTTTTCGTTATTCTTGAAGGGTAGTTATAAAGGTTTATCACGATTTGATAAACGGAAAAAAGTGTTTGTCATACGTTTTACTCTGATAAACGCTTTAAAGGTTTATCATTCCGCGGATTTTTTTTTCAGTGTATCACATGATCAGACAGAAGAGCACTTTATGCTACCTTGCGATCGATTGAAAACGAACTTTTACTATATATCAGCGATCTTTGGTCAAAGTTCTTCCATTTTAGATGGATAAAACTTTAATATAAGAAAAAAAGTTTTTTTTCGATATTCCCCTGTACCCCCTCAGGGATGGAAGAAGACCCAAATTTTTTTTCGATTTTGGAGGTACTTTTGCTGTCATTCAATCCAGGACGATGTTGTAACTTCTGAAACATAAAAGTTTTCATCAGTCGAGGTCACTAAAATGTGTTTGGGACTGTTTACCTAGGGGCATTTTACTGGGTCTACGACAATGTAACCTTGATATCTACTCGAAGGCCAACTTTTTTTTCGATTTCTTTTTTACCGTTCGATAGAGCATTCAACTCTGTATAATTTATCAAAAAATCAGTTTGGCACGCTTGTTTTAAAAAAATGGCAGCGTATATACTGCCAAAAATCATGCTGGATTTGGTCCGTTTTGGGTCCTATTCGATTGATAATTCACACAAAATAAACGATCTTCAAGGATTTGAACTACTAGTTTTTTTCAGTTGAGGATGCCCTATCCTATGATATATTACTCAGAAAAATTCGTTGACTTATAGAAAAAAAATTTCAGTCATCATCGATATGTCGATGTTTTGCTAGTAAACCACTAGTGGTTAGAAGTCGACCCAGGCTAACTTTACTATAATACATCAGAAAAAGCTAAAAGTTGGGATATAGTGGTTTCAGATGACGGGCTTTCGAATAAATAAAAAAAGAAAAAAAATCATTTTTCACCCAGTGCTGCCTCTTGGACGAAATCCTCGTTCCTCTCATGGACTGTCTCTTTTTTAAAAGAGAGCCCATGAGAGGACCGATGAATCGAGGCACTGGGTGGAAAATGATTTTTTTTCTTTTTATATTTATTCGAAAGCCCGTCATCTGAAACCACTAAATCCCAACTTTTAGCTTTTTCTGAGTTATTTTAGTAAAGTTAGCCTGGGTCGACTTCTGACTACTATAGGTATAATAGTGAAAAATCGACATACCAATGATGACTGAGATTTTTTTTCTATAAGTCAAAGAATTTTTCTGTGTAATATATCGTATGATAGGGTATCCTCAACTGAAAAAAACTAGTAGTTCAAATCTTTGAATATCGTTTATTTTGTGTGGGTTATCAATCCAATAGGACCCAAAATGGACCAAAGCCAGCAGAATTTTTGACAGTATATACGCTGCCATTTTTTTAAAACGAGCGGGGCCAAACTGATTTTTGGATATGTGATGCAGGGTTCGATGCTCTATCAAACAGTAAGAAAATAATCGAAAAAAAAGTTGGCCTTCGATGAGATATAGTGGTTACATTGTCCCTTGACCCAGTAAGAAGCCTCTAGTAATGCGGTCCCAGACACATTTAGTGACTTTGACTGATGAA
This sequence comes from Macrotrachela quadricornifera, assembly GCA_022393335.1. Lineage (NCBI taxonomy): Eukaryota > Metazoa > Rotifera > Eurotatoria > Philodinida > Philodinidae > Macrotrachela > Macrotrachela quadricornifera. Next base: position 89,358 of record JAJEKB010020370.1, on the reverse strand, counting down.
AATTTTTATGTTTCAGAAGCTGCAACATCGTCCTGGATTGAATGAGAGAGAAAGTTCCTCCAAAATCGAAAAAGAAAGTTTCGGCCTTCTTCCACCCCTGAGGGGGTATAGGGGAATAACGAAGAAAAACTTTTTTCTTATATTAAAGTTTTATCCATCTAAAATGAAAGAACTTTGAGTAGTGATTAGCGCTGGGTAGTTAGAACCCAACGCTATTGATGCTGAACAGAAAAATCTCTATGTGACATATCCGTAATAGACTACCAAGTGATCAGACAAAAGAGTGCTCTATACTACCTTGTGCTCGATTCAAAACGAACTTTTATTATATATCAGCGATCTATATTCAAAGTTCTTTCATTTTAGATGGATAAAACTTTAATACAAGAAAAAAAGTTTTTCTTCGTTATTCCCCTATACCCCCTCAGGGGTGGAAGAAGGCCGAAAATTTTTTTCGATTTTGGAGGAACTTTCTCTCTCATTCAATCCAGGACGATGTTGCAGCTTCTGAAACATAAAAATTTTCATCAGTCAAAGTCACTAAATGTGTCTGGGACCGCATTACTAGAGGCTTCTTACTGGGTCAAGGGACAATGTAACCACCATATCTCATCGAAGGCCAACTTTTTTTTCGATTTCTTTTTTACTATTTTGTAGAGCATTGAACGCTGCATCACATATCCAAAAATCAGTTTGGCCCCGCTCGTTTTAAAAAAATGGCAGCGTATATACTGCCAAAAATCATGCTGGATTTGGTCCATTTTGGGTCCTATTGGATTGATAACCCAGACAAAATAAACGATATTCAAAGATTTGAACTACGAGTTTTTTTTCAGTTGAGGATACCCTATCATATGATATATTACACAGAAAAATTCTTTGACTTATAGAAAAAAAATCTCAGTCATCATTGATATGTCGATTTTTCACTATTAGACCTATAGTGGTCAGAGGTCGACCCAGGCTAACTTTACTAAAATACACCAGAAAAAGCTAAAAGTTGGGATTTAGTGGTTTTAGGTGATGGGCTTTCGAACGAACATAAAAAGAAAAAAAATCATTTTCCACCCAGTGCCTCGATTCCTCGGTCCTCTCATGGGCTCTCTCTTAATTAAGCAGTAATTAGTGAATATCTCTCGAACCGTATGAACAAAACATCGGGAAACTTCAGTAATGACTATTCACCCCAATCTGCATCTATGGTAAAATATTCAGCCGAATCCTTTTTTGGAAAATCTACGCATGTTCAAAAAGATCTTTCGTTACACATTTTGTAGTGTTTAAAGAGGTTTAAAGCATGTACCATTTAATTTTGTGGAAATATTTTTAACGTCACGTCGCTACCGCTACTTTTTTCATCAATAGTTTCACTAAATCATCGTCATCAGAGCTGAATTTTTTTCAGGGTATATTAAGTAACTTACTATACAAACAATATAAAAAAATCAACTGTGGGAAGTTTTATTAGCCTGAGATATAGGACTTTGGGAAAAAAGAAATTTTAGTTTTTATGAGAGGATTTGATTGTTTTAATGTTCATGACTTAGTATTAATTTAGTTTGAAGTATATCTCTGATTGTTTTTTTTGCTGCACAGTTACATTTGTTTGCATTATTTAGGAAGGAAGTAATTCTATATTACATCAGGAAACAAAAAAATGCTTTGAAAGTAATAGATGAAAAAGATGAAAAATAAATCGTTGCGTAAAACAAATTAAATATTCAGTTTGTTAATTTCCTTTTTCGTATACAACACTGATTTGTTTGATAACTTCACAAAAAATGAGTTTCACAATTAATATGATATAGAACCTTCGCAAAGATTCATTCGACAACTGAAAAATAGTTTTCAGAGATTTGCAGTAGTCTACAAAATTCAGAAGTAGGTTGGTATTGATTATTGATTAGAACAACCTGTTATAACACTTCTGATCATGAAATGAGTGTCATTATAGAAGGTTTTAGATGTCGATGTAGTTAAATGAGAACGAAGATGCACTAATCATGTTCTTTATTCACACATTTGCAGTATAACTATCTGCATAAACATCATGCATCCATTAGTAATGAAAATTTCACCATGAACAAAGTCTAATTCGAATGAGGATTTTTTTCGAATTATTGAAGTGAAATACTAGGTTGGCCAATAAGTTCTGCAACACTTGCGAAAGAGTTGATTTTTTAGCCACAATTTTTGCTTTTTTTTTTTGTATCGTATTCCGGGTTCATCTTTAATCTCCGTTTTAGCTGACATTCGACAGAATGGAGTTTCATGTCCGTTGGATATAACACACTCTTTTTCCTTTCCCATACATTTGTCCTATATTCATACTTCTCACACTTCTACACATCATTCATATATTCTATATGAATGACATTTACCTTCCTCTCAAATTCACACATCGAAATGCTTCTCCATCCTCCACATATATTATTTTGTTCCACTATACTCGCACATTCTTTCTCTTTCTTCTTGAGAATATATATATACAACGAGTATGTTTTTTGCTTTTGGATCAACACTTGATCGTGTGAATAAAAGAGTGATGATTTATCGCATCGCGAGCTTCGAGTTTTGATACGCTATTGCTGGAGACGACCACTGTCGACGAGAGATGTTGCAAAAGAGATTTGTGATGCTGCGAAGGCGAAGGAACCGTCCACACTACTCAACTGTTTTCCGATGGCACAATAACGATTCGATTCCGGAGACCTCATAGTCTCGAAGATCAATCACGTTTCGGCCGACCATCACGGCTGGTCAACGAAGATGTCTGGGGTAGCCGCCTTGGAAGATGAGCCGTGATCAAGCAGCCGTAAATTGACCACGGTTCTTGCGGAGTCTCGCCTCATATCAGACTGTGTTCAATCACATGCATCAAATGGATTTTGTGCACAAGAAGCCTCGCCAGGATCCACCCTCGAGTTAACCGAAGCGCAAGCCAAGCGTCGTGTTGAAATCTGTTGTCAATGATAGCTTTTGGAAGCGTATTGTGACTTTGGACGAAAAAAGTGGGTCTACTACTTAGTCAATCACAATCGTCAGAAGCAGTGGGTTCCTCATGGTCGTGCCGTGAACGCCGAGCTCTACTACTGTCAACAACTGGATCGTGTCGATGATAAACTGAAGGAGAAGTATCCTACCCTTGTTCGTCGCTAGAACACTTTGTTCCAGCAAGAGAACGCTAAACCCCATACTACCGAAAAAAAAACCAAAGAGAAATTTGACGAATTCGAGGAAATCGAAGTGTTGCCGCGCACCCAGCCTACAGTACCGACGCTGCGCCATCCGATGACGGTCTCTTTCGATCAATAATGGAGCACTATTTTCTGCTTGGTCGACGATTCGAGTCATTTGATCAAGTGAAGGAGGCGTGCCAGGAGTTTTTCGATTCGAAGCCAGTAGAATGGTACTTTCAATCGAATCCGGATGCTTGCGGATCGGTGAGAAACGATTGTTGAAAATGATGGTGTTTATTTTGAGGAGTATAGTTTTTATTTTTTTAAATTTCTGCATAAAAATCAAATTTTTTCGCAAGTGTTGCAAAACTTATTGGCCAACCTGATAATAAAACCAAGGGAGCTGTTGATATTGTTGATCAAATGTGCCACAAATATACAGTGATAAATATTTTTAATTTTTTATCTTTACATTTTGCTATTTATGGGGAAAAAGAGGTACAAAGCGATGGCCGCTTTGTATTTTCTTTGGCATGATAGATGTGACGACTCTGAATGCTTTTATCTTATGAAAATCGAAAAATCCGGTTTGGAATGAAAATAAAAGATACCAACGATGATTATTCTTAGAAGAACTCGGACTTGATCTAGTAACACTTTTATTGGATTTTCGTCCAAAAACCTCAAATTTTCTACATAAAGACATACAAAATGCTTTGCTTATTGTTGGTCATCCTGTATCGAAAAGAAATTCACAAAAATCAGATGAAGACTCTGCACAGAGCAAACGAAAACGATGTTCGATATGTGAAACATCTGAAGACAGAAAAACTTCAAATAAATGTTATAATTGTTCTGCATTTGTTTGTAGTGAACATTGTGTAAAGCAAACTTGTTGTATTAATTGTCCTAAACAAAGAACTAACATACTATCAGTATTTTTCCATCAAGCTCGATATATGAGTAGCATCCTTTTATCAAGATAGTAACCTTAAAATCGAGAAAATCATTTTACAGAAGCGTAAATTGCTATGTTAGCGCGTAAAAGAGCACGGAAGGACTAGAGTTAAGAAAAAAAGAGATCAATTACGAAGAAAATGAAAAAACGTATCAGTTCACCACGTTCATTCAATGTTTTCTCTATATCTATTGAAGACTCATACGTAGAGGGCTAAAAATTGGGATACCCAGGTTTTTTCTACATGCTCTTCCATTTGGAACAATAAAAAACATATGTCAAAAAGTTTTTGTGTGACACCTATTGACAAATATGCTCGATTCTGCCATAGACTCTCTCTTAAATTTTGAGTATCTGTATGTAAGGAGCGTCTTACTAAATTTTCGGACTTTTTTCAAAAGTCTGTCACTTTTTTAACGTCACTGTTTAAATATGTGTTTTTATATTTTTTTTATATCTTCTTTTTTTTCCTTTGTATAAGTTTTTTTATCAGCGATGCGCTCTACCACCTTAATCAGATAACAACTTGACTCAAGACGAAAGTTCGCACATTTTTTCCAACAAGAACTCGAATCATTATTGTAAGAATATGAAATTTTATTTCAAACTCTAAAAGAGAGCCGTTTCTTCAGTATTCTAAATATATAGAGACCAAGAGTGCGTTTCCGTTTCCACAACCACAAAGTTTTGTGTGGATTATGATTCTAGGAGCGGAAGTATTCATAGTGAGTGGTTTAAAAAAATATAGTTGAACACTTTCGCTAATCCAGAAATACGTAGAAAGATTCGTCAGTCCCATTCTAGTTCTGTCTCAGTCCAGCATATCTCCCATCACGATTTCAAAAATCAAAGAAAGTCGATCTTGTTTTATATTTAATCTCATCGAGGACTTACGCTTACAAATTTTTTTTCAGTGGTCGTGGCGAATGGATAGTTATATACTCAAGGGTTCTAAAAGAAGAGTGCTGGGAATTATTGTTTATTTTGGCTTGTCCAGTAGCAAAATCTTGTTGAACGAAACATTTAATATACGTGATTTCCAAGTGTTTACAGATGCTGACCAATGTGTTGAATATATTTTGTCAGTAGACAACGATCCCGTATTTTTGGTCATAGAAAATTTACATAATAAGCGAATGATTGTTTCTGTTGCGCAAGATTTACCACAAGTGCATTCGATCTATATCTATGGTGATTATTTTGGTGCTGTTTTTGATAAAATTATTTGTATTACACACGATCCGGGTATACTAAACTCGAAATTATCAGATGAAACTCTGTAGGTATAGTGAACATACTGTCACACCAATGATATGTCTCATCCATTTCTAGAAAATGCGGGTCGAAGAATTTTTATGAAGAAAATTTAGAAGTTGATTTAAATGCGTTGGCAGCAAAAAGTGTGGCTCAACAAACAATGCATGTCATGATAGAGGATCTGGATGTTCAACATTTGTTAGTATTATTTGATCACAAATCACCCTATAAACATCAATTTGATCAACTAATACAACAGCTGACTGCATTGCCAAATACTCATTTAGAGATTAAACATAATGTAGACGAAGCTTATAGAATAATTGGTTTGCACCCATTTGAATTTTACCGTGTCGTTGTGGACAACATACTAGCTAAACATTTTGTCGAAGTTCGAAGAGGTAAAATAATCCAACTACATTTGGTAATATCCGTGATTATTTATTCACCTGTGTTTGATTCTACATTGGTATGGGCTGATAATAATGCTGTCGAAGTGAATAACTGACGGTAACTATTTTTGTCGTCACTATCAATTGTAATTTTAGGTTTGGGGTGGTGTAAAATCATTACCAGAGCATATTGTTTAGTTTTGTTGCGGTGATCCAAAAGGCGTCTTGCAGCGTAAGATGTGTGCTATGAACTCAAAAATAGATCAACACCAGACAATGATAATGGCAAGTTCTCAATGGTATCCTCCTTTTTTTGAAGAACGTTCGCCGAATCGAGAAAATCGGTTCGTTCAAACATTATCGCCACGCTTCGCTCGTGATGCGGCAACAGAAGCTTTTGGAGATATCTACTTAGCTTTACTTTTGCCACCGAATACTAACAGTTACTCGAACACGTCGCGAATGATTCAAAGTGAGTATTTGAAAACATTTTGCAGAGATCCAGTTGCTAAAGTTTTCTTCAATTGTTTTTCGCAGATATATTTTACTATGCAAAAATTTACAATCGTCCACTTGATCAAATCGAATATAGATTAATTAAATGGTTGCTGGCGGCACCATGTTGTTACCCATCAGAACTTACAAGTATCTACTGTTTACGAGCTTATACAGAAGAAACATTTTTATATCATGATCTGAATTTGGCAATGGCAAATGACGATACAACATCAATAAAGTATTTTCGAGAATACATTCGAATTTGTCTGTCTGTCTTTACGTCAAAGTGCGTACCGTATTTTACTGGAACAGTATATCGTGCTGTTCAATTATCTGCTGAAGAACGACGCCAGTACGTTGTTGGGGGTTATATTTGTTTTCCTAGCTTCATGTCGACAAGTAAATCACTCTCATCGGTAACATTTCGTGGTACAAACACAATATTTACCATTCACACACTTACTGCAGTTCATCAAGACGCATTGTTCGCGTACTCGAATGTTGATTTGCATACCACCAACATCAGTGTCATGCCATCTGAAGAAGAAGTTTTATATGTTCCGTTATCAACATTTATTGTTAAGTCAATTGAAGAGACGGTAGTTGATGGAAGGACAATTACATACATTACGTTGGAGGAAACTGATGCCGCTCTAGCACATCTAATGCACCTACTAAGCAGACAGCAAGAGTTAGATCAAGGTCGTTTCAAATATATTTGTTATGTTCGCGGCTTTCTCAAAATTTAACATTGATTATTCACATAACGCTGTTATAAAATCTAGATTTCTCCATGTCAAATGCATTCTAGAGAAATTTAAGAAGTAACTACTAGGTTTGAGTCAATATTCGATTATATTAATTCAGTAGAAGTCAGTTAGAATGAGAGAAATTGAGATTGTGAGGTTTTTTATTGTATATATAAAACAGGAGTTTCAAATTAAGAATAAATGTGTCACAGATTCACCTTTAGTTCTATTAGAAATGGTTTCATAAATAGCAATCCAATAAAAAAATGAAACCCTTTCTCATATTGCACCAAATATTTCAAAGAAAAAGTTTTATTGAAACGATATTGTTCTCAGAAAACTTTTATCAAATATCAACTACACTGTAAAAAAAGGACAGGATAAAATACCCTTATTTGATTTATGAAAGTGCAACGGATAACAAACCCTTTTTTACTATTTTTGAAGTTATCATCCACCCAGTTATAATACCTCGAATAAGAGTGTATGTTAGCGTCATTGGATAATACTTCAAGACGCTACCTTCTATATAGTTGTTTTCTTTCATTTCTACATACATATATACATACATATATATGTATGTACATCTATTCTCTTTCTTTCCTGTCCTCTCTTAGTTTTTCGTTGATTATCATGTTCGTTCTCATGATGATTTCTACTATTGTATTCATCCTTTGTTTTCTTTTTTTCTCTATTTTTCATAGATCATCTTCGATCTATATTTATACTGTTGTTCCTCCTTTGTTTCACCAGTCTTTTCGTATTTTTTCTCTTGTTGTTTTATTTGATTTCATCCAATAAAGCACCATTCTCATCATCCTCCATTTCATCTACAGCTACTCTTCATCTTCTTATCCACTCTATCCATCCCAGGTAGGACTTTTTGACGTGAGTCTTGATTTTCATATCAGACTATACGTTCAGATCGTTATTCAGCTTACGATATATTCGATAGCTGGTGATTTCCTTTCATCCCCTGATACGAGAGACTCACGTATATAGATATGTATTTCTTCTTTTTTTCTTTCTTTCTCTTGTGAACCTTACATGACACAATAATTTAAATGAAAAAAAACTTGAACTAATATCATAATAAAAAAATAGAAGATAAGATCTGTTTTATTCGTATGTGTGACGGTTACATGAATACTCGTGAGTATTTCTTGAATAACTTTTGACAGAAACAAAATAGAGAGTTGCAGGTTTCGCAGTTGAAGACGTATCGAATTATTTATTATCGGTTTGATTAAAATATGATTTCTGAAGATTTTTATTTGATTTTCTGTCTGTCGCGAAAAAACTTTTTTATCAAAAAAAGGAAGTGGCTTTTTTTCACAGAAACTGCTAAAATATTTTCCTTTTGAATATGATTTTCAACAAACTCTTAACGGAACGATTCATTGACAATAAAAAAAAAACAATAGAAAAAAACGAAATAAAAAAAAGATCTTGTTTTAAAATAATAGTACAATATTGTACATCAAATATTTTTGTATGGATCAGATTTGCTTGTTAGTAGTGATCGCGACCAGAACAGTTGTAACATATTTGATTGGATACTTGACGACCCGAACCATTGCATGAACATGATGCTTTGTATTTGTACAAAGCTTTCGTATCGTAATATCGACATTGATAACATTGTTCTTCGATATAAACTCTTCCGGAGCCACTACAACTATAACATCGTTTTTGTTCGTATCGATTTCTTCCATAGTCACTGGAATATCCGTAGCTGTGATTGCTTGATTCAGAACCCATTTCGTTTGAAAAATATGAAACTAAATAATGAACAAGTAAAAGAATGAATATCAATAAGAATAATTAAATATGAGCTGGATTATTCAAAGTAACTTAAGGTTTTTTGTGACGAAGAATGAATGAAAAAAAATGTATGAATGAGCTCCGAAACATTCATCCTACATATAAAGAAAAGAAGGGAAAGAAAAAATATCATGAGGAAAACAAATGTTTGTAAGATGCGTCATGGTGAATCAGTCGGAAAATACCACAGCGAAAGGAAGGAAAAAACCAACAGACGTCATTGTTAGATCCGTAAATATGTTGTTGTGTATATAAGTTTTATTTATAATGTTAATCAACTATGCTCCCTTACCACCCCCGCTATGCATAGACTTAACTAGTATTTATACCAGAAGTTAGTTGGAAAATATCAATAGATAATACACTTGGAAAAGTTCATGAGTTATCACATCGACGTCAGAAGAAAAGAGTAAAGGAGGTCAAAGAGACACATTAGGGGAAAAAACCAAGAGAAGGAAAGAAAAAATAGAGCTATAGCGAACAACATATATGTGTGAGGAATGAAAGAGAATAACAGTCATACACATATCATAGAAGAACGCAAAAAATAGTAAGCATAAGTTGTACTTCCGCTTCTGAATCATACTTTTCACTGTGTCTATCCTAGAAGCAGTAGTCTTTGTAGTTTTTCAAGTTACACTGTTTGTTGACAAAATGGGTGCTTGAATAAATGTGTAAATAGGCCTTAATCTCTTTCACTTTGTATGTACACATAAACGTTCAAACAAAATTCGGGAAAAATGTAAAAGGAACTACACTAATCGACGATCTTGCCCTCCATCTTTCCAGATTCTTGAATTTCTTGGTTTTCAGTCAAGATTCTTTTTCCTATTCCTCCTATACAAGAATCTTGCCTGAAAAAACAGATCTTGATTTCTTGGCGGATTCTCTCTTTTCTTGATTTCTTGTCTGATTCTTTTTCTTGAAGTTCCTGATTGTTTCTTGTGATACAAACATGGATGTCAGCTTAGTATTTGCATTTCATTAATTCAATGGCAATATCAATAGTTTTGTATAATGATCCTAAGGCAAAAGTATTGCAGTTTCTACTATGCAACTTAACGTTAAAGCAAAGCTTAAATTAATCAGTACAAACTGCAATACTTTTGCCTCTGGATCATTATGCAAAACTATTGATGTTAGCATCAAATTAATGAAATGCTAATAGTAAGCTGACATCCATAGATACAAATGGGGCTTGTCTTTACATCACGATGATTATCTCCTTGTCACTAGAACTAGTACTACAGTTGGAAGAGGTAAAAATAATTGAGTTGAGAGAGCCTGTTGTTTTCGGCGTGCTCTCAATAGCCTTTATTTTACTGTATGAGGTAATAGTTCTAAAAAAAAGACAATATGCGGCTCGAAAAAAAGAATAGTATAAGTACAGATCTCTACTACCTACATTAGAAATAATATTGCTGAAAAAAGATTATTTGAATCTTCTGAGTTGCTTTCCATGAGAAAAAAATTTCTACAAACGAAAAAATAAATGTTAATGACAATGGAATTCTTTGAAAACAAATCATTGTTTTCTCTTTATATCCAATAGAAAAAGATAATCGATAAGTGTTACTTCAAAATGATCGATTCTCATGAAATGCTGCTATGATTATAAATGAATAAATAACGGTCGCACGTCTATATTTGTATGCTTATTTGAATAAAGACATCACGTGCTGTTGGTCTTGAATATCAGATAAGAATCTTTTAAAAGAAAAAAAAGAAGCTTGTTTGAACTTCAAGAATGTTTTAAATATCTTGTGGTTCTTTCAAGATTCTTATCTTCTTGAACTTCTGATAAGAATCTTTTTTCTTTCCTATTAAAAGGAATCTTGCCTGAACATCATGATTAAAAAGAATCTTATTTGATAACCAAGAAAAACAAGAATCTGGAAAGATGGAGGGCAAGATCGTCGATTAGTGTATATATATTATATTTACTATTTGCTCCATTTATTTTGTCATGACTACAGCAGTGTAAGAAACAGGAAGAAAAGAAAAACCACATAATTTACCGGGTGTCTCAAAATAATTGCAACATGGTTTATTTTGCATATATCCCAGCATGAATAAATCATAGAAATCTTGAATATTTTTAAACAATACGCCGTGAGAAGCCCTACAAAAAATGTAGAAACAAATTCTTTTTAACATGCTTTAATACGTTTTTCTATATTTAAAAGTAAATATCGACTATCTTGAGGGTGAGATCAGCTACCATGACGCGTTTCTTTCCGACAAAAGAATCTTTTTCAAATGGCTAAAGTATTCTTATGATCGAAATCACAAGAACATATTCAGTTATATATCAAATAAATGAATATATAAAGAATATTTCATGACATAGTAGTGAGATCAGCTACCATGACGCGTTTCGTTTTGGATTTTTTCTTTTGCTGAGATGGTTGATCTATTTATTTGTTTTAAAACGATAGAGACAAATGGATATATAAATGAAGTCAAAAGATTTTGGATCGTTTTTTTCTCGGAAAGGGAGGAATAAGATGGAAGCAATATTATTAGCGACGTTTGTTATGTTGTAAGTGTCGAAGGATTGTTTGCGGTTGATTTCTTTGTTTTTCGTAGTCGTTCTAGATGATAAACGTAAACTAGATCAATGCATCTTATTTTCAATATACTGACTTTTGATTGGTTGATTTCGAACGATCGCTTTTTTGGTCGTTTACGTATCAGTTCATGTGTGGCACTTCGACGATTTCGATTCCCAACTATCAGTCTTATATTCATAGATGTGGGATTTCCGAAATGATCTTCATATAACTTATGCATATCACGTTTAGAGGAATTGAAACGTTTTTCATGTATGTAATGGATGCGTAGTTTATCTTCAGCTGTTTGTACTTTGTTTGTTGTTCTTGTGGGTAATGATCTCACAAGAAAATACAGAAAGAAGTAGTTGGTTATTCTTTTCGACAAGATATAACCGAATTTCTTTAGATAGATCACTACTATCGAAGAAGACCAAAAAATAAAATAAATAAGACGACGGTTGGTTTTGTGTACTTTATTGACCGGTTTCTATCAGATTGAAACCTGACTTCATCAGAAAAGGTACAAAAAAATTTTTTTCCACGGCAACATTTTTAACAAAACTTAAGGGTCGAAAGGACCTTCTTAAGATAATTCCGGATGGTCGAAAGGACCTCTACTGGTTACAATTAAAACAAACGATCGGATTGATGTGCTTGATCTTGCCCATTTGTTTGTCCATTAGCAGTTGTTGAGCACATACCAAACGCCAAGAAATGCCAAGAATTGCGAATAACCAATGACCAAACATAAATTACTGATGGAAGAAACTCCTTCGAGAGAAAACGAAGTGCTTCTTATTCACGTTCATGTACTACTGAATTTAAACCATACTTATACTGCTTAATGAGTACGAGGTTTGTCAATCTTGAGTAGTATTCTGTTTGGTTTCTTTTTTACAAGGTAATCTTGAAGAATATCTAATCTTTTTGTACCAGTAATTGGATTCATCTTTGAAATGGCAGTATCTGAAAAACAATCATTCCATAGTCTATTAAAAAGGGTCGAGAACTCTTGCATTCCTTTACAAAAGGAAAAATGAAAGAGAATGTTGACCTCGAAATCTATTTTAGCCTTCTTTCTTCGATGATGATCAGTAGATTCCAGTGAGAGTTTTCTTACATTTAAATAATTTTCTTCTGTTGGTACCGCACATTGAAATCTCTTTGCAATTATTTTTAATTGCTTTAGAATTAGATTGATGGGGTATCCGTTCAATAGTAATGCCATACATATTTGTACTTCTTCTTGTTTAAATGATGTGTAAGAAGAAGAATAACGTATGGTTCTTACTGGAGCTGCAAAGGGAAGAAAATATGGTTCATATGACGATTTATGATAAATCTCTGATATTAACTCTCCTTCTTTATTTTCTAATTGAACATCAAGATATTCTGCAGTTAATCCGATAGATTCGGATGATTCGATATTTTCATCGAATCTATTCCAGAATCTTACGAGACCTTTAAGTATATCTATATGTACATTAGACATAATGAACAAATCATCAATATAACGAAAGTATAATGAATTTTTGTTCTTTTTGCCCATTTTAATATGGGTTGTTCTTAACCATCAATTTTTCATATTGTTTTTGGGATATATGTTTATTTATCCATAGACCGAAAAGAAACTCATTTGTTCGTTCAACTAAAGATTTAATTGAGTTTATTCAACCCACATAGTCATATGCTAGATTTTTCATCATACATGTAATTATTTTTCATTCAGAGCCCACTATCTTTTAGTTTTATAGTACTTCTTCGTTATTCAATAATTCGTCATCAATATACACAAATTCTATATATTTAATTTTCTTCTTTGTTAGCTCGTGTCTGATATCAGTTCACCTGTGTCAAAATATCTTTTTATTAATACAGATCTTTTTTTGATTTTTATTCCTTCTTCAGTTCTATCTAGGAATGGTCCTACTTTAACTTTACTGTAAAATTGAGATTTGAAGTGCTACTTGAGCGTAAACTACTTTGTTTGTAATGCTTAAAATTAAACTCCCAAAATGATTATCGATGAACAGCTAAGCAGCATTAACTACAAATTCTTCATGTTTTGCTTGAGTCATATGTAAACAAGTAACGCTCGCTTGAGGACTCGCTCAGCTCTTTTTTCATAGGTATGATGTTTTCAAACTACTAAGAATTTATTTATTTTCATTAATTAATAATCAATTTATGAAAAGAGTGAATCTCAGACACGTACTCTCATCTCTTGGACATCTTTAGTAAAGTTTTAAACAAAAGTAACAATAATCGATTGGTAAACAATTTATTAAAACTAATCCAAGATGCAGATTCTCCATCCTCAATTACGATTTGTTTAAGTTTTATGGAAGAATATATCTTTTGTTTTTACATTATTATGAGAGGAAATAGTAAATTCCTGACACAAAAGCAAGCAAGCAAACAGTTTATGTTTGTTAGTTTCTTCTCTTCGACAAACACAAAAAAATTTTCTTCATCGCAGTCTTACTTAACGTGAAAGAATGAAAAGAAACGTCATTCACGTTAAAGGTAAAAAGAAAAAAATCATTATTTGTTTTTATACCGGAAGTATAAAAAAGCTCCTTTTTTCTCGGGTAAATGTTTACTTTTTCGGAAAAGGTCTTACATTTCTCGGAAAAACAGAAAGGTAAAGGTTTCTCAATATTAATTGTTCTTGATCAAACTTTATAAACAAAGTGTTTTTTTGTAATGAAGGTGTCGTGTGCGTGAAGAGCCGTATTTCCATCAGTTTTAAAAACGAACGACAGATCCAACCTCTTCGAGCCCGATGACCACTCGCTCAACCCTTAGCAAAAACCTTCTTCATAAAATATTCCGGAAAAAGATTTCTAAAAACGGATCCCTGATTCGAGTTTCTCGTCTCCGATCCCTTTAGTCAAGTTTCATAGAACATTATAATAACTATTGATTAGTTAATCATGAATAATTATAAAATAAAAGTAGTCCTATATTTGAGTTCCCAACCTTCGATTACCCTTTGCTTAAATTCTATAGAAAATACTCCCTTTTTGTTCCACTTTCTTCATGAGCCAATCAGTGAAGTGCAGACAAACAAACTAGTAAGTGATTATATTATTTATGTTTACCATACTATTTTCTAATAATCTAAGTCGTTTGACAATAACTTCCTGCGAATTAACATAAAATAACTGTTCGTTTCAATTCCATTGCGTCTTCATTCTATCCGATTACTTACTTTCAATTTTAAAAAAGTCTCCGCGATACGCAAAACATTTTTCTCTTAGAACTTCTTCATTTCATCCTACTTCAGTTCCCCACTCCGAAATAAACTCTGATTTGCTAGCGTCCAAGTGATGATTCACTTGACGCTAAACTGAGATTAAGATTGTTCTTCTAGTCTCACTGGCTTATGACATCTACCCGGATGACAGAAGCTGTGGGTTCGAGTCCTAGGAAGATCATCTTGTTCTCTTTTCTCCTTCCTTTCCGCTAATGCCCATCAATGACTCACATATGAAGCTAACACGATTAATAGATGAAAATCGGTTATAGTAGAACTTGTCCATTTTTCGTCCATATGATCTCAATTCTCAAATCTGAGAGTAAATCTCGATGAGGAAAGGATACTTAGGTCTGACCAAAAGTTCGTGCAACATTAAATAAAAATATAAAGATGAGGAGATATTTTTAGTTTAATTTTATAAATGCTGAGGATAGGTGCCAGTATTATTTATGCGAAGATCAATCATTTCTAACAATTTGTTAAAAGTTTTTTCGAAGTCTTTTTCGAAAACAATTTCAGGTATCTTGGAAACCACATGAACTAATCGTTTTTGATTTCTTTTGAAAACTCAGCAAAATTTTGTTCGATCATGTTAGTTGTGTTCTGATACCACCAGAGATAGGTCATCGATTTTTTTAGAGTACGTCAGTCATGAGTCATTTGATGCGAGCTTGTTTATTGAATGACAAATCAGCTAACATTATTGTTAATGAAGACAGGTTTTAATCGAAACTTTGTATGATGTATTCTTTAAAGGAAGCAAATCTGAGTGTAGGTAAAGACAAAATTATAGAGTAGAGGTACTATATCGAAAATTGTTGAAGTCCTTTTTTTGATGGAATACGAAAACAAATAGAGATATCAGGTTCAAAGTGCACAAAAATGCTTTATGATCATTGATGGATTCATACTCATCCAATATTATTAATCATTTGACGGAAGAAAATATCAATATAATATCTTATCCACCTTATTCCTTAGACCTGATACTATGTAATCCTTGACTAACTAATTTTATCAAACATAGTTCAAGTAATTAAAGAAATCAAAAACGATTAGTTCATGTGGTTTCCAAGATACCTGAAATTGTTTTCGAAAAAGACTTCGAAAAAACTTTTAACAAATTGTTAGAAATGATTGATCTTCGCATAAATAATACTGGCACCTATCCTCAGCATTTATAAAATTAAACTAAAAATATCTCCTCATCTTTATATTTTTATTTAATGTTGCACGAACTTTTGGTCAGACCTAAGTATGCATCTTACTTATATGGTTCTATTAATCATATTTACTTATTTTCCATAAATTGTAGTGCCTGCAACTCAACAGATACTTGCTTTCAATCATTATCTAGTGTAGAGTTACAGACAAGACCACCGCAGCTTTCATGCTAGCTGCGATATGACTTCGAATCTGGAAAACCGATTTTGTCGCCTGACTGTTCACTGCGATCCCCATCCTTAAGAAACTGAGTGTTTCCACAATTCTTTACTTATATAGTAAAAGTTTTCAGAAACTCTTTCTGCACAAAGGCTAAGAGTGAATATGCGTTAGCGTGTGTGATTATTAAGCTAGCAACAAAGTTTTTGCGTTTTTTTCAAAAATTTAATTTTTGTTGATTAACCTCAATAGCACAACTAATCCTCAGTTATATGGGCTAAATCACGCAAAACAGGACATACCCTTCTCTACTTTTGTTTTAATTCTTTACAAGAGGAATTTATATAGAAAGTTAATTTTTTCATGGACATACGGAAAAATGTGTGCTCTTTCAACTGATTATTAATTAAAATTAATTAATTAAATAACTAATTAATTAAGAAGTAAGTAGTGAATATCTCTCGAACCATATGAGCAAAATATCTGAAAATTTCAGCAATGACTATTCACCACAGTCTACATCTATAATGAAATTTTCAGCGAAATCGGCTAAAAAAAATTTCCGTCTCAAAAACAGACCGCGTAGGAGTCCTGTGGGATTCTGAAACAAAAGTTTTTGTATCAACATAATTTCATGAGTTTGAAGAAAGAAATACACCCATTGGAATTAGTTTGAAACTTATTTTCTAAATAGCCGAGTAAATTTTCCTTTGACCAGTCGTACTGTGTCACGTCGCAAACGCGGAATTAGTCCAGCTTATTGAAAAAGCGTATCTAATTGAAAAAAATGTTGGCATGCTGTTTTGTAGCTTGAACAGTTGTCTACAAAATGTACTAGACAGATCAGGAAACTTGCATGAAGATTCACAGAATTTCATCATTGAAGTATTTGAAGTGGAAGTTGATGTCCTTTTTGAGTCACCTCACTAACGCTAGGTATTTTAGCAATCGTTCCGTTGAATAAGGATTTTTAGCGCTGGTTTTTGCAAGGTATTTAGA
The DNA here is from genome assembly GCA_022393335.1 of Macrotrachela quadricornifera. Taxonomy (NCBI): domain Eukaryota; kingdom Metazoa; phylum Rotifera; class Eurotatoria; order Philodinida; family Philodinidae; genus Macrotrachela; species Macrotrachela quadricornifera. The sequence goes on along the minus strand of JAJEKB010020370.1, from coordinate 72,302 downwards.
GCAGTTTAACAGACATTTGATCTATAAAAATCAGCTCTTGGTAAGCTCAAGATACAGAAATACGCATATTGTAATTTTACGACGTCACGTCGCTATTAAATGATTTAGCCCTTATATGACCGAGATGCAATCCGGTAAATAATGTTCATCTATATATTTAAAGAAGAATGTTTGTCTGTCTGTCTATCTATCGGTCTCTTCTTCATGCATTTGGACACGGTACGACCAAATCCAATGAAATTTTGCACACAATACCTTTTCGACCCGAGGAAGGTCATAGGGTAGTTTTCAACCCGAAATTTTCACTAAAAGGGGGTGTTTTTTTTACTATAGTTAGATTTACTGTAGCAAATGACTTACCAAGAAAATTTGTGAGAATGATTGTTTTCGAGTTGTTCATAAACTACTAGATCACATTGAGGGTGAGGTTGAGTTACTATATAAGCCACGTGTTGTCTACATGACCGACACGTGACTGAACACGTGATCAGAAATTTCAGATTTTATAATTGTTTTTGTAGGTTTATCCATCCAGGTAAATAAATTCCAGGTCAGATTCAATCGGTGCTCATAGGATCCAATCATCTGGGGAAACTCTGTAGGGATTTGGGTTAAGGCCCCCCCCCCCCTCAAAAACGGATCTCAGGTCAGATCCGCTCAAATCGCATGAAATTTTCACAATATGTTGGGGCTGTAGTGAGGAGACTATGATAAAATTTTGAGTCTTATAAATTGTAGTTTAAGGGAGATATCAACCAAACAAGGGTTCGAAAATAACTCATCGCATCTCCAGCGGCATTCGACCAGAGTCAAATATGAAGCCAAATATTTTTTTTTTGAAAGAGCGTGAAAAACTGCAGCGGCTAGCGTCGTCCGTTTTTTTAAATTCTTATCTTTCAACCGGAGAAAAGGGCTGTCAACTTTAACCACTCGAAAAATTCTTAAAAAAGGCACTCTAAATATATAAGTGCTTTTTAATTCAATAAGAATATAGCCTTATTCGAAAAAAAGGTTGCGCTAGCCGCTGCAGTTTTTCACACTCTTTCAAACAAAAAAAAAATATTTGGCTTTATACCGGACTTTGGACGAATGCCGCTGGAGATGCGTCGTCGAACTAACCTTCTGAGAAAAACGTGAAACAAGTTTTTTGAAATATCAGATTTCCGAAAAAATCGTGTTTTTTAAGTAGTCGATGACAGAGAAGCACCGTAAACTTTGTCAAAAAAGGGGTGTCCGATAAAAAACTAAAGTGTTTCTGAAAGAGGAGAACTTGGGCTATCTCCCCATGGACTAATCTCAATGTCGACTTTTTTGACGAAAATTGACTTTTTTGAGGGGGGGAGGCCTTAATCGAACGAAATCTTATTAGAAATGCATGTTCTGTAAGACAAACAAAACTCATGTTTTCCGCGTATCATATGCAGGGTGCTTTATAAGTTTTGAGACACTATAAAATTACTGTCTGGACTATGTATATTTATCTTAGTTGGAAATACTCATTCCAGTTTTTGAATCAGAAACTCTCGACTAGTATTTTTTTCGTATCAATAACATATACTAGCACAAGAATTTAATGATAAGTTTTAGAAGCAATCGATAGTATATAATTATCTTATTGAAAGAACATTTGATTGAACTCAACACGCACACAGAATGAGAAAGATTAACTTCGTGCGTAACTGATGATTCAAAAGAAGTTCAGCACCATTTCTCCTTTATCACAGTAATCGTCTATTTGTAAACACAAACTTTTTCTTTGACGTTTTTTCCTCCATCAACTCCATCTTTTTCATTTCTCAAATCAAAGAGTGACTATCGATCAACACATAAATAGTATTTATTTCAAATTCTTTATATGTTTTCATCGAGCTATATACAAATATTATAAGTTATCTAACAATAATTTCCTGCGAATTAATATAAAATGACTGTTCGTTTGACTTCCTTTGCGTTTTCATTCCAGTATAGTCCTTACTTTCAATATTAGAACAATTCTTCATCATAGAAAATATTCTATCTCTTAAAACTTCTTCATTTCTTCCTTTCGTCCTATCTCAACTCTATACTACTAGACAAGTTCCGATTAATAGATTAAAATCGGTTACAGTAGGACTTGTCCATCTTTTCATCTATATCATTTGAATTATCAAATCAGAGAGTAAATCCAGATGAGATGAGAACAAAACATTTTTGATTAAAATTTTTTCGTCTTTTCTCTCGACTGCTTACATTGGTCTACTTTTTCTTATCATGGGACTACGAATAAATTTTTCAGGGGACGAGACGGTAAAACTAAGAAGAAAAAAGTTTTTTTCTGGGGACGATATTGTTGCAACAAGAAAGGAAGAACGCCAGCACACAACTTTTTTCAGGGGACGAGACGGTAAAACCAAGAAAAAAAAAGTTTTTTTTCAGTAACGATATTGTAGGAACGAGAAAGTAAAAAAGATAAGAAACAATTTTTGTCCAGGAATGAGACGGTAAGAACAAGTATTAGCTCAATAAATGTACGAGACAACTTCACCTTTTTTAGAAAGAAAATTTAAATTTTCACACATTCTTATAGCCACTTATATATGCCGTAGGCCAAGCTGAGATTTGTCTTGTTTGAAGTGGGTCAATCTAAGATTGGTCTAGACGAATGTGGGTTTGAATTAAGCTAATCCAGGATTGACCTAAGAGATATATTCCACAATAACAACCATACAGAGAAAAGAAAAACAAATTAAATAGTAGCAGAGCAGATATTGGACGAGTACTAGGTGGGTAAAAACTTCTTTCCAGTGGGTAACTCAATGATTTTGAATAGTACTAATAACAAATTTTATACCAAATTAAAGCGCATGAAAAACTGGATATATGAATGAGATTAGAGCGATAATTACCTATGACATTATCGAAATGCCTTGATATCTCTTCCGTTCCATGCCAAAATGCACTTGTATTTTACGATTTTCATTCTTCATATAAATATTTTCACCAAAATAATAGCAGATTCGTAATCTCTATCGAAAACTGCATCTATAGACATGTCATTAGTATATTTATCGTGAAAAAAAAATTTCCAAAATCCTTGGAAGGAAAATATTTTATGCCTAAAACATACGTTCCCAGCAGTTTTTGATGGAGATTACGAATCTTCTATTATTTTGGTGAAGATATTTGTGTGAAGAATGAAAATCGTAAAATGCAAGTGCATTTTGGCATGGAACACAAGAGATTTCAAGACATTTCGATAATGTCATAGGTAAATATCGCTCGAATCACACTCATGTATCCAGTTTTTCATGCGCTTTAATTTGGTATAAATACTTTGTGATATTATCTGTCATTTGGGTCGTGTAGGGGTGGGGAAAAGGTTATATGACACCCTGTATATTAAAGGTCTCGAATAAATATGAAATAAATGATACTACATGTAGAATTCTAAGAATTGTGCATTGATTTCGAAAAAGATAAACATTTCTGGATTAACGATAGAAAAATGTTGATATGGTTCGAAAATATTTTATTGCCCCCCCCCCCCCCTCTCAAGATTTTGTTGCCGGTTCACTAGTGCGTGTACTATATCTCCAATATTTCCTATAATACGAGGCCAACAAAAGTCACTCTTAAATGACATTTCTTCTGTCTTCCTAAATGAGAAAAGCAGTTTTGTACATTGAATAATGGTTCCGTCATTACTGGAGAAAATCATCAGTGGTTTCGTAACCCTAATAATGTTTTCGTATATAATGTACAAAACCATTAGTTTTGTAAGCATCATAATGGTTCGGCATCTATCATACGAACCTATAAGTAGTTTTGCAATTTGAATAATGGTTCTGTAATCACTAGCACAAACCAGCAGTAGTTTCGCTACCTTAATTATAGTTTCGTATATAATGTACAAAACCATCGGTAGTTTTGTGCATTCCATTATGGTTCCATATTTATTCTACCAAACCACCAGTGGTTTTGTGTATTGCAAACTGATTTCGTATTTATTGTACCGAACCATCAGTAGTTCTGTATATTGAATAATGGTTTCGTTTATATCGTACGAAACCATGAACACTTTTGTAAATATCATAATGGCTCTTCATTTCCTGTGTGGAACCAACAGTGGTTTGGTATATTGATTAATCGTTCCGTAATTAATGTATGAAACCATCAAGTGTTTAGGAAAACAAGTCAACGTTTTGTATTCCTTGAACGAAACCACCAGTAGTTTCGTACATTGTAAAAGGGCTCCGTATCTTGTGTACAAAACCACCGTCCGTTTCATAAGTTTTTTAAAGGTTTGGATCGACTAAACGAAACTATCAGTGGTTTTGTATCGTTTCTGCGAAACTTTTTTACATCATGTGGAACTAGATGTGGTTTCATATAATGTATAGGGAACCCTTAAATTCTGTACGAAACTACTTTGGTATTGTATGAAAGATACCAAACTATTGAAGGTTCAGTATACACTACACGAATCCTGCATAGGGCTTCGCAGTTGAACTACAGAACTTTCTTCACTTTTCCGAACTTAAAAAAAAGATCAGTAGTAAAACTATCGAATCAATTCCGTCGCACAAAACTTATATTCGTTCAGCGCAAATATACGAAACTTTAAAATTTCGGGAAAACACCTTTTTTTAGAGTGCAACGTCAGGATAAGGAATCCAATTATCATCTTCCAACTTATCTCTGCTAAGGAAGTACCATAGATCATTCTTATTGATTTTCCACATCCAGCTAATGGAAGAAGTAACATTTATTGTGACCATATTTTCAATGTTCTGAATACACGACGACAGAAAGAAAAATAAACTAACGTAGCTGTGTTTCTACCTTTATGTGTGTATTAAATTGGAGAATACCAAGCGCCATAACAAATAAGCACTAGAAGAGCAAAAAGTGTGCTATAGCATACGATATGAATCACTACCGTCCTTTGAAGTTAAGCGTGAGTTGACCGAGAGAGCATTTTGGAACGTACTTGTGTTATGTTTCATTCTTACTCGAGGAACTCATTACGTATGTTTCACAATTCTTGATGTTTTATGTTGTTAATATCTTTCGCATAGATTGATCTAAGCATCTCAAGGTAGGTGGCTGGTTAGACGTATTTGCATCTTATGTTTTTATCGTTTCATCCTATTTAAAACCAAATTATATAGAAAGGTGTGGCGTGAATATCTCTACAATTCATATAAGACCGCTTGATTTATAGTTGCGCTTCTTATTTTTGAAACGGCCAAGATTTTGATTGATATAACTGCGACTTTGTAAAAATAATTTTTTTTCTTATTTGATCTTCCTGTTACCTGAAAGGTTTTTTTTATAAGAAAAAAAGACATTACAACATGCAGCGTGACAAGCTCTACAATTTACGAAGAACAAATTCTAAAAAAGCTTGTCAGCGCAGTCCCTTTGGGACTAAAACTTGAGACTCACATATCATCACAAAAAATGCCTTCGGTGATCTCTATCGCCTTCCATTCTTAAGAGAAACTTATATGTCAGTGTTCCTCTTCAAGTTGCTAAATCAGAGTCGTACCTACGGACCTTTGATCAGCGGTCGCCAAGAACGTATAGAGGGAACCGAAAAACGTCGATTTAAAACTTATACGCGGAGTTTTCTTTGAAAATTAACGTGTGCAACGAAAGTCTACCAAACTCCAAAAGGGACAAAGTACTGTTACAATTAAGATGTATTTTCTCGTTGGTAAAAAAGCCTACCCATTCTAATTACGTTTGCTCCAAGCGCTCCCCCTCATGCAATGGAAGCCTCCCGTCTATTACATTCAACCTCCTTGCCCTCCCCCCTCCCATTGCTATGGAAAGGTACCCGATGGCCTTTGACCTTGGTTGCTATGGTTCATAATGGAGTAATGTCCATAAGGGGGGAGCTGGAAAATCTCACCTTAAAACTTACACTCATTATTTTCTTCGAAAATATGTGTCAGTTCTACAACAGGAGAAGTAAAAAATCGAATTCATTTTGTACAAAAAAATATATCATTTTCGCGCGGCCTAAATTTTCTCGTTCGAAGTTATGTTCATTTTGAAAACAAAAAGTGCAGTTATAAAATAAGTGGTCATTTACAAATAGTAGAGCTTTTCACGCTGCATATTTTGCTATATTTTATTTTTAAATAGGTTCAGGTAAGTGATGCGAAAATGGGATGGAAAATGCAGTCAGTTCTTATGTCCAACTCGTTACATTTTACAGCTTTTTGTACGTCTTTAGTTTCAACTATATCTGAAACATTTTTAGGTTCTAATTATATGTAGTTGTGTACAGAATTTCAGGCGCTATCTTTTGACAAGAAAAGGTTTTTATTGACAAGGAAAATAGAGGAGAAATTTTAAAAATTCTGTGAGGGACAGTATATTATGGGCCACTCGTTATATTCGAAATATTTGTTAACAAATAATATAAAGTCAGGATCGATAGAATAGAGAATTTCACGCTTTATCCGAAAATACATTTAGGTCTTCTCGAAGTTTAGTCATAATGTATATTGATAATATGTTAACATAAATCAGCAAGATAGGTGAAATAATATATCAGTTTAGAGTAACGTGACGATCAAAGGAATCCGCCTTCGAGATTCGGGAACTCTTTTTGGATTTACGAATCTGTTACTATCGGAAACTATGTAGGGATTTTAGAGCCTTTGGAAACTGCTTTTTTCTATTCGAAAGCTCTTCGAACGTTTTTCAAGGCTGACTCAGAAACCAATTTAGGTTTTCAAACGTTCGAAAACCGTTTTGATTGGTTTCCTTGGGGACGCACATTTTGAGGGTGTGTAGGCTTGAGGAGGCTCCAGTTTCTTTGAATACGAAGATTGGTAGCCTGGGAAGGTGCTGCTTAGTATATGCTCTAAGACAGTCTCGAACAGCGTAATGAGAGATGCAAAATCAATATCATAGTTTCTACGGCACACTTACGCTTATGGTGAATAATAGCACAATATATGTGATGAAGGTCAATTATGGAAAGGCTTTTCATTGAAAGATGTGAGGATGAAAATCTTTCGATGTCGTATATTTTGCCTATCATTTTCGCTGAATAAAAGTATGTATTGAAATTTTTTTCGTGGAATGGACGTCATACACAATATATGAGTGGACAAAAAAAATCATAATTTCGTTCTTAACTACATAGGCTTCATTTTTGATTCCCCAGGCTTATACGCAACAAAGAATCAATAGTTTCATACGGAAAAAGCGCACATTGTAGTGCGTTAAAAAAACACTTGTTTGTAGAAATAACAAGTCTGTGAACAAAAAGCCTCATCATTTCTTCCCACAAAAAGAAATTTACGCATTCAAACGTCGGCTTTTTCTCTACATGTCTGCTGAAACAGTTTCTTACAAAACATTAAAAAGTTGGGTAGCATCGCAACGCCAAATAGGTAAAGTAATATAGCATGGAGTTTCCTCTGACATATATCGTCACTGCATTGCATTCTACGCTGTAAAACTTCACCGTATAATAATAAATCCTTATTTTCCGTTTATGGTCATAATCGAATACCCTTTTAGCATTAGTTTGTCTTATAAACCATTTTATATACCCTTTTAGTTCACAAACCCTTCGGGGCATATGAGTAGCAATAAATCCTTTTATGGTTTACAAAAGTCATCAACTCTTGGAGTAAGGGTTTAATCAATGTATGCTTTAGAAGAAACCGTAAAATAAAAAACGCTTATTCCAAGGGTTTATGACTTTTATAAATCCAAAAGGGTATATTACTGCCCATATACTTTAAATATCACATGTGTCATTTAGTATGAGTTATTTAGTCAGTAAAAAATATAATAGAGAAAATACATATGGGGTAATCCATGGGATCTCAACCACGGTTACATTGAATGTGTTTAAATCGAATGATACTTTCACGATTGGTAGACCATGTTAAGGTATTAAAATATTTAAAGTTAGTTTCATAAATTTCTCTAAGGTGTCGATATATACCGATCACGATTTTTTATCGGGTTTTAGGTGATATGCGAAAAACCGGTGTTTTAAGAAATCCATATCATTGCAAGATTTTTTCAGCCATACCAATAAAGTATCAACCATCTTATATATTCTGAAAGCTCATGTTTTAAGCTACATTTTGACTATAAAATATTGGGGTTTTGTTAAAGTTTTGATTACATTTTACCTTGATATATTCAATTAGTCATCATATTTTAGTGTATACTTTTGTAATGAAAAAAGTTACACAAAAATTTTATTCCCAGATAGAGCCATATACAGGGTTCTGTAGAGAATTAATTGCTCTACAAGATGCACTAGGCGGGAGCTCTCGTTTTTTTGAATAAAAAGAAACATTCAACAAACAGTGATTTTTTCGCATTTCTAGGATGAGAGAGCATCCATTAGGAGTACTTTCTTAATTAAAAATTATTTGTTCATCCACATTAATATTACATAGTTTGTAGAGCTTTTAATTCTGAACATTTTGATATAAAAATATTGCCAGTTATCTTTTGTTTTGATAGAGATATGTTTAGAATACTTTTGTTGCTAGAAAAACAGTATTTTTTCTATATGATTTTTTGTAAAACTGCGTTGACAAATGGTTTTTCCTTGTTTTCTTCACTAAAGCAAGGTCCAAACTACAATCCAAGACCATATTTAGATTCCTCACGAAAAGGCGCATCGAACCACACTAAAATTATATTCATTTTCCCATAAAATCTATTACTAACTGCACCAATAGTGGTTTTTCGCCACAACCTCTAATGTATTGTTTTTCATAGTTCCTTATTACTCGCTTCCTTTTCAACATAGAATTAAATCAGGTCTGATATGGTTCGATGCGCCTTTTCGTGAGGAATCTAAATATGGTCTTGGATTGTAGTTTGGACCTTGCTTTACTTAGGGTTGACCAAAAGTTCGTAGAACGATGTCTAAGTTTTTATAAAATACTGAACATCGAAAGATTTTTTGTATGAATACTTAGTAAAGTGTCTCGTCTTTAATTCTGACAGTCTTTTAGATCAAGTCTCTAGCACAATGAATATACGAATATCTCTTGTTCAGGATTCGAATACATTTAGGATTCACCAAGGTTTTTATAACATCAAATAAAAATATATAAAGAAAGATCTATGCTTAGCTTTATTTCATTAAGTGTTCGAAATAGTCACCATTATTATTTATGCAAAGTTTCATTCTTTCTAATAGTTTGTCAAAAGTTTTTTTAAACTCGTTTACTGGAATATTCGGGACAAATACACTTATCGACCCCCCCTCTTCTATTGATCTAAATCGATTAATAAGTCTCTGGAAAGTTCATTAAGAGTGTTTTCAAGGGTCCCCAAGTGCCCCAGACCAATACTTTAACGGATAAGGCGTATATATTCTCCTTGATAGAAACCTCACAAAGCATTTCAAAAGCTTAGGATAAAGGCGAAATGTTGACACAGCCATCGAACAGCATAACAACAACTGATAACGCCCTGAAATATAGCTTTATCACACCCTCAGCTATTGCTGTGCCCTTCAGCGATTGTATCAAGATTTCGTGGCACCCTCAGCTACTGGTGTGCCCTTCAACGATTGTATCAAGATTTCGTGACACCCTCAGCTATTGAAATGCTTTGTGAGGTTTCTATCAAGGAGAGCATATACACTTTATCCGTTAAAGTATTGGTCTGGGGCACTTCGAGACCCTTGAAAATACTCTTAATGAACTTCCTAGAGACCTATTAATCGATTTAAATCAATAGAAGAGGGGGGGTCGATAAGTGTATTTGTCCCGAATATTCTTCATTATGGCGGAAACCTCTTCAGCTAGCGATTCTTCGTTTGTGTGATCAGTCAACTTGTTCTTGATATAATCGTTTAGCCAAAAGTCACACGGTGCAAGATCTGGTGAATATGGCGGATGTGGAATGATTTCGATGCACTCTTCTGTTAAATAATCAACAACATCTCGATGAGCATGAGGAGGACCATTATCATGAAGTATTTTTAATGCTGAGCGTGATGACTTCTCCTTTTTTCTTACTTCATTGATAACAGGTATAAGACAATTATCAATATAGTAGTCGTGATCAATAGTCTTGCCTTTATCCACTTTATGTATAAGCACAGGTCCAGTGGATTTAAAGAATAGACAGAAAAGTGTTCTAGGTTCATATCTATTCCGACGAACAATGGTCCTTGGTGGTTCATTTTCACCAACCCAGGTAGAATTGCTTGACTTGCGACCAATCTGTCTGTGATAAATCCATGTTTCATCGCCGGTAATAATATCACATAATCGCCATGTTCCGTTCCTAAAGTTCTCTAAATTTTGACGACAAATTTGAAGTCTTTTTTGTTTTTGTTCGTCAGTAAGTTGGTGAGCAACCCAACGTGATGTAATTTTTCTCATCTTTAGATGATCATGAATGATTCGTTCTATTGTACCATGAGAGAGGGAAGTCTCAGCTATGATATCATCATACGTTGAATGCGGATCATCTTCGATAACTTGTCGAACCCGTTCGATATTTTCATCTGTAAGTACCGACATGGGACGACCAGATCGAAAATCATCATTGACATCCTCTCTCCCTTCACGAAAACGTTTCGCCCATTTCGCAACAGTTGAATATGCTGGAGCATCAGATCCCAATGCTGTTGTAAGTTCTTCGCAAATTGTCTTTGCATCTATTTCCAGAATAGTCCGAATTTTAATATAATATCGATTGAATTCATCGGTCATTTTAATGATTTAAAAAAATGTAAATCAGATTTTATCACAGGTTTTGGATGACTTTGATATTTAATACAAAGTATCGATCGAAAATGCTGATCTAGTTATACGAAAAAACTAAGTGAATCGAATAAAATAATTTAATAGATTACTTTGCACTCAATATATACACTGTTACATGTGATATTTAAGTGCATATGACGTCAGAAAATATCATACGAGAGAGGAAAGAAAAAAAAATTGCGAAATCTACGAATATACTCGAATCATATGACAAGGAGTATTCGTATATTCATTGTGCTAGAGACTTGATCTAAAAGACTGTCAGAATTAAAGACGAGACACTTTACTAAGTATTCATACAAAAAATCTTTCGATGTTCAGTATTTTATAAAAATTTAGACATCGTTCTACGAACTTTTGGTCAACCCTAAGTAGTGAAGAAAACAAGGAAAAACCATTTGTCAACGCAGTTTTACAAAAAATCATATAGAAAAAATACTGTTTTTCTAGCAACAAAAGTATTCTAAACATATCTCTATCAAAACAAAAGATAACTGGCAATATTTTTATATCAAAATGTTCAGAATTAAAAGCTCTACAAACTATGTAATATTAATGTGGATGAACAAATAATTTTTAATTAAGAAAGTACTCCTAATGGATGCTCTCTCATCCTAGAAATGCGAAAAAATCACTGTTTGTTGAATGTTTCTTTTTATTCAAAAAAACGAGAGCTCCCGCCTAGTGCATCTTGTAGAGCAATTAATTCTCTACAGAACCCTGTATATGGCTCTATCTGGGAATAAAATTTTTGTGTAACTTTTTTCATTACAAAAGTATACACTAAAATATGATGACTAATTGAATATATCAAGGTAAAATGTAATCAAAACTTTAACAAAACCCCAATATTTTATAGTCAAAATGTAGCTTAAAACATGAGCTTTCAGAATATATAAGATGGTTGATACTTTATTGGTATGGCTGAAAAAATCTTGCAATGATATGGATTTCTTAAAACACCGGTTTTTCGCATATCACCTAAAACCCGATAAAAAATCGTGATCGGTATATATCGACACCTTAGAGAAATTTATGAAACTAACTTTAAATATTTTAATACCTTAACATGGTCTACCAATCGTGAAAGTATCATTCGATTTAAACACATTCAATGTAACCGTGGTTGAGATCCCATGGATTACCCCATACAGGGTGGGCCAAAAGTAAGGAAAAATAGTTTTTGTTTCGATTTCTATCTTATAATTTATCGGTTAGGTCTGATATTTATATCACATATACTAGATATGAGAAGTAAGAGATTGATGATATGAAGGATACTTGTATGTATTGTTTGATCCAAGAGCATACAAATACAGAATGATCAACAGGAGACAGACATGTATGAATTCTTATGAAACCTTTATTAGAAGTTCTGACCAAAAAAAGCATGTAGAAAAGTGTGTTTTTGTTGAGTGTTTTTACTATGAAGTTCTTCATAGAAATTGTTCAATATGTTCACCCCCTACATCTTTGCAAAGTTGAAGTCTCTCACGTACTGATTGGCAAGCACTTTGTCAAAATTTATGCGGTAAACTTCCCATTTCAGTAATTATAGCATCTTTTAATTCTTGGAGATTCTGAGATTTCGTCGCATATACACGATCCTTGATCACACCCCATAGGAAAAAGTCAGTTGGTGTGAGGTCTGGTGATCGTGCCGGCCAATCAATCCATCCCCGTCGACCGATCCAACTATCAGGAAATGTTTTATCCAGATAGCGTCGGACAGCTTGACCGTAATGAGCCGGCGCTCCATCATGCATATAGATTATTTCTTCTAAATCCATTTTCCTTGCGATGGCTGGAACAATATCTTTTCGAAGCATGTTGAGATAGCTGCTTGCGTTAACATTATTATGAAAGAAGAACGGTCCAATGATACCTCCAACCCAAATTCCAGCCCACACAGTGATACCTGGAGCATTCATTTCTTGAGTAATAATAGCATGGGGATTATCTGTAGAGTAATAAACGCAATTGTGTCGATTGACATGACCATTCAACTTGAAAATTGCTTCATCAGTCCAAACAATTCGATCCAATAAGGAAGAGTCTTCTGCTAAGATATTCAGGAGGATGCTGGCAAATTCACACCGCCTGTCGGGATCGTCTTCGTTCAAAGCATGCAGCAATTGTAGACGATACGGCTTCAATCCGAGTTCTTTCATCATTCGTCGAAGACTACCTCTAGATACATTCAGCTCTAAAGAAGCTCTTCTTTGTGAAGTTGTAGGATTTTCTTCGTAAGCAACGCGAACGCGTTCTTCATTCTCATCGGTACTGATGGATCTAGGACGACCAGATCGTGGTTTATCTTCGAGGCTTCCGGTTTCGTCAAATTTGCGCACAAGATTCAAAATGTTCTTTGATGTTGGAGGAGTTCGATCGAAATAAATTTGAAACTGACGAGCGACTTCAGTTGCATTTTGGTGAATGGCGTACCATTTCACAATTTCAGTTTTTTCACGTAACGACAGACGAAAACTTCTACTGATGGTGAAAACAATATGAAAAATAGCGTGAAATATGTAAATAATAGAAAATCTTCAGAGAAACAAAAAATAAACGAGTGGATAAAACAAATAACCTCTGATATTGCTGTATTCTAGATGCCACTCCCCACATCCCCACCCACAAAACTGTAAGTAATAAAATATGCTTTTTTGAAAATATAGTGTATTCGTATACTCTTGGATCAAACAGTGCGTACAAGTGTCCTCTATATCATCAATCTCTTACTTCTCATACCTAGTATATGTGATATAAATATCAAACCTAACCGATAAATTATAAGATAGAAATCGAAACAAAAACTATCTGTCCTTACTTTTGGCCCACCCTGTATATAGATAAAACCAAGGTAGAAAGACATATATTCCTTTACCGCCGGCTGCCAAAAGAAAGCAAGCAAAAAATTCTTTTTCTATAGATTGTTTGTCTCTTAGATATGGAGGTTATTAAGTTTCATCTTGGAGTTTAAAGAACTTATACTAAACTGAATACCAGTATGTTGCCATTTGGCAACATCCGGCCGTAAGGGTACAAAAAGTTGGAAAAAATGAATTTATTTTCTTCGACAGAGTTCCATAGTTTGCTGTTAGCTCTAGTCTCGACTATCAAACAAGTGCATACTTTGTTCATCTGTCTATCGTTTACAGCCTTATTGTGAGATATATGCCCATAATACTCAAAAACCGCCCAAAACAGTGCAAATTCCATCTATTTTCCTTAGAGAACCTCACGAATTTAGTAACATTTTAACAAGATTAGTAATTGTTTATAGTAGTCTGAGCAGGAGTGCTATGATGTGCTGTAAATTCTGTGAATTTCATTAGAATTTCGCTGAATTCGTGAGGTTCTCTAAGGAAAATAGATGGAATTTGCACTGTTTTGAGCGGTTTTTGAGTATTATGGGCATGTATCTCACAATAAGGCTGTAAACGATAGACAGATGAACAAAGTATGCATTTGTTTGATGGTCGAGACTAGAGCTAACAGCAAACTATGGAACTCTGTCGAAGAAAATAAATTCACTTTTTCCAACTTTTTGTACCCTTACGGCCGGATGTTGCCAAATGGCAACATTCCTGTACTCTGCTCTTCGAGTGAACTGAATAATTCATCTTATTGCTACAATAGATAACATATCTGAAGAGGAAAATTAACCACTAGTACCTTCTCGCATCAAATGCTCAGGCAAATGAAAAACAGATCATTTCGACTCTGGAGTTGTTTTAGGTGGTGGCTGGAGATTTTATCCCTCTCGTCAACAATTGTTTTCTAGTTTCTTGAAAAGGCCTAGGATTACCCCAAATGCATGTAGTTAATTATCAAACAGCTTCATGAACTACATCTAATCGGTTTCAGATAAATCCTAATACAACATCGGCAAAATGTTGCCATTTGGCAACATCCGGCGGTAAAGGGATATAGATTGCTTGTTTTCCGTACGCAGTAAAGATAGATTATTCTCAGATTTTTTCTCCATATTAAACGAAAGCAACGAAAATATCTATGAGAATTGAGATGAATTTTTCTATTTATTCTGACATAATTCATTGATAGAATGAACAATGATAGTTCAAATTAAAAAGATAAAAAAGGAAATTTTTGATAAAAAAAAACAGAAAACTCTTCGAAAAGTAGAAGAGGTAGCAATCCTGTTTGGTTCATCTTCAAAACTCATGGTTAACAGAGAAGGGAAAATGACTGAGATTTTTCATCGCCTGTTTGAAAAGATAGAACAACCTTGATTGCAAATAAACCCGCTGCAGAATAGAAGGCCAGGCATTGTATTACATTTTTGCCCAAAGGTAGTTTTCGAGAGGACCACCACAGAGTTAAACTTTCAGTAATTAGTTAATTACTAGTTACTAATTATTAATTGATCAATTATGAGTCTCTGTATGCTCTAACAGCAGAACCGACGAGATTTCGCTCAGATATGGCTTTTATGAAGGGAAGAGCCTTCTAATTTGGGAGTAGTGCAAAAATATTAGTTCTTTATCTCGTATTGTTATGTAGTCATTTAAAAAGTGCTCACGGTCGATTATCTCTGAAACGGACATGAGGAGGTGATCAGTATGCTGAGTATTGACGTTATGACATCTATCTCAATACATAAATGGCTCATATTTCCGTTTTTCTCTCTAAACCATTTTGAATTTGTTTGTCTGTTGTTAAGTGATTTTATTTTCTAGAGAATCCCCAAACAGTATACAATCAGAGCGCCGTCTTGTGATTATAAAATATGGATAAATTGGATGAATCAATTTTAAATCATTTATTTCTCCCGCATGACTTGCCATCCTCTGCCAACAAAGACTTTTTAATTGCATCCAATCATGAAAATGAATACCAAATATTTGAATCTCTAAAAGAATCTTTAAGTACATTACAATCGAATGATGAAGAGAATATATTGCCAGTATTGAGAATTATGAGCGATTGCGTTGAACGCTGGTCTATCTTACAGAATCTTCAAAACTTTTCTGCATCGAATATTCAACAAACGATTGAACAACTACCAGCAAAAAGTTTTCTCCCACTCTATTTTCATACTCAGAATGCTGCAATATTGATTGAAATTGAAGATAAGAACGTTGATCGGCCATTAATTTCATCTTGGCAAGTTTTATTACCAACTGCAGAGATTACTTCTTCTCTAATGCCTCGTCTTTCGTGCTTTCCTGTGACAACATACAGATTGCACAATCGATATCAGCTGAGCTCCATAGCTCACTGCGAATTGCTAGTGGATTTTATGTTCAACAACATTGAATATTCTAAATCTTATAAAGCCGCGCGACAAGTCGACGAAAAACGTGATGTAGCAGAATCACATTATATATGTCAGTGGTGGATTCAACAGTTTCAAGGAATAGAAATTGAAAACAATTCACATACGTCTATTCAATTCAAAAAAAAATATCGTGATCAGATCAGATTTAATAAAGGATTGCTACCTTTTCGACGTTCAGGTTTATGGATGACTATCAAAGTCGTCTTACATACTATTCTAACTAAGCAATTGGGAAGCAATGGTACTGTTGTCTATAAATTATTGATCACTCATTTTCTTGCAAACATTATTTACAAAACGTATCCTAGCATATCCACTGACTTATTAGTTCACTGCAGTCGAAAAATTGTACGACGATTAGAGAAGATTGAAGGTTTGCTTTCAAATGTAGAATCAGATGACGTGAATCAGTGGATTAAACGTAAGAAACAAGCAATACAATTAATTCTTAATGAAATTCTTCCAAAATCAGATTGGCAAAAAGCTATTCAGATAAATGAACAAAAAAGTCACCAATCATCCATGTCTGACTTCGAATTGGATCATTCGAAAATTTGTCGACATTTGTGTCAAGATTTAAATGCTTATCTGAAAAACAAGAAGCCGAGCGAAACAGCCCAAGTTTTTTCAAACGTCAACAATCATGGTAATTGCACTGATATTGATCACGAGAGTTACATACCTTCCATTGAAATGTTAAAGAAAAAATTCAATTATACTAATGGAATAGCGTTGACACGTAAAGAAACTTGGGTAGAATGTTGTTTAGAGCAATGGATTAATCGGCCAAAAGCATCTATAAGTGAGAAAAATCGTTTCGAAACTTTACTAGTTTTCTTCGAAACTTATCAAAGTGAAGCATTGGGTCATTATTGTTCAGCAAATGTTTTAATAGATTCAATAGGTTACAGTCGATTTATTCTAACATCTCTAACGATTATTCGTTCTATGCATCAAAAATTATGGCACGATCGAAAATTTGAACGACTACATCTGCACGCAATTAAGATTCCCAATCTGATCCAACTCTTTGAATTTTTGATCTTACCAAATCGAGAAGATATGGTTAGAGCTCGAGATCTCTACGATTATTTTTGTGAATTCAGTCGAGAACAATATCCTGATCTTTTAACAGATATAGAGTCTGCAGATGCATTTGGTGTATATTATGCCTCTCAATCATCAACGATGAATGATACTCTACACAAAATCAGAGCTCAAGCAGAATTGGATAAACAAGCGAAAATACAAGAAGTCACTGATGCGAAAAAAAGATATACAGATCTGATGAATTCAATAAAAGATCTTTCTTGTGAATGTGAATACAAATATGGTCGTCGTGGTCGTCGTTATCTTGCTATAAAATGTAACAGATGTGGAATTAAGGAACAAGCTGAAAACATTCGAGTGTCGATTTACGAATGTCCATTACCATCCAACGACGAAAGTGCATTCGCCGTTATTTTTGAATTACAAATGCCCATTGAAATTCGAAATTATCGGGATATTATTTGGCATTTTATAAACCGTTTGAAAGCGCAACCATCACATGGTATGTATGAATGGTTAAGTGCCTCTCCTCATAGCAGTAAATTAAAACCATTTTTTACTGGTCCAAGTAACTGCAAAGTGAAATTACTATCTTCAACAAAATCTGTAACAGAAACTCATTATAACTGCGCACTATCCATTGCATCTACACCAATCGAAGGTTTTTTGTTCGAAAATGGTTTGAAAGTTCTAATCACGCCAACCAAATCAGTTGCATTCAAGGATGAACATCGAATGTTAACGCCTCAGCTTGTTCATCCAGATTACAAATCATTACAAATCGCTGTAAACAATACACAGTTCATACAAAATCATGTCATTGCTATGTTGTCTCACCGTTCACCAGGAATAAAGCCTACACAATTTGTGGAATTCGGTTCATTTCGGTCGGGACATCGTTTACAATGGTGGAATCTGTTAGCTATTCTAGAAATGGACTCATTATTTATTGGTGAAGAAAGTGTTGCAATACTGATTATACATTCAATATTACAATATGGTCCATTGACAACAGATCGAAGTTCAATATCTTGTTCCTGGTGTTCAGAATCACATGAACAATTATTACAAGATCATTTTATTGATGAGTTTATTGCAAGATTAGATGGTCGTTTAAATGACTGTGCATCAAACTGGGAAAATGATTTGGTATTATTGGTTACTACAATGATCACTATGAGAATATTCACGGTTTGTAATTCAACAAAAGAAAAACAAGTTGCTCAGTTGATTATGAGATGTCGAAGAGTTGGTGAAAAATGGATTGATTCCATCTCAAAGACTATTCAAAGTACATCTCCTGAACTCAATGAAGTGATCGAATTTCGACGTAAATTAGTAAATATTGGTATTTCATGTATCTTCACATTTTCAACTGGTCAAAATCGAATAGATTGTTTATTATCATCGAATGAACATATCGTATTCTTACTCAAAGCAGCAACTACTATTCGTGATAATATTATTTTAAATACGAATCAATCTAATAACAGTGATTTTATCAAAAGTATTACGAGATTAAATGAACGTATCTTACTAACGATACAGCCAAAAATAGCTGAATTACTTGAAAAAACTTCTTATCGAAGTTTAAATGATTTTGCTGCGATTTATTGGTCTGCCATTCTAACCGGTGAAACTATGAATGAAAAATGGCAAAAACGAACAAAGAATTCTTATGATGGCTGGTACGATTGTCGATATCAATCAACACATTTATCAATTGATTGTATTACTGGAACGTTTTTAGTTGATGGAATGACTATAGGTTTTTTACCTGAAAAATTAACAACTGATCCGTTGTACGTACGTGTCTTTGATAATCATGTATTTGCAGTTCAACCGGATGCATCGCCTAAGACTTATATAACTCAACGTTCTTATCATGGAAATGGAAGAGTTAAATATCAGTTTCATTTCAATGATCAAACCAAACGTTTGACAATCAAAGAACTCCATATACAGACACAAGATATATTTCAGCTCATTCCTCATACTTGCTTTCACAAGGAATTCGCAAATATTTTCGTGTTCAATCATAGCCATTGGTTCAATGAAAAGGATCAGACAGTCGAATTTCGACCCATTCGTTTTACAGATTCGAATTTTTTAAATAACAAGCCGTATGTCTTATCCATGAAAACAGGATATCTTACTACTACGGAAACAATCAGTACACAATCTTTAGTTAATCAATCATCAACCTTGTTTCAAAGTTTATTCAATCGATACTTTATTCGTCTCGATGAAAAGCCATATGTTTACATGCTGTGTTCCCAGAATGATACGATTATCAATATTCATTTATCTTGTTTAGGTATTGCTTTTGAGTATAACAGTAGAACTAAAATGATCATATCTCGAGAGTATTCAGATATGTGTGTTGATGAAAATCAATGGTTAGGAACATTAACAGGTTTAACATCTGCTCTTCTTTTATCCCCATTACCTGTCAATAATTCCGAATTGAGAGATTATCCATATCGAAAATTACTCGTGCCATTTGGGACTGTTCAAGGTCAAAGAAATACAGATAACAAACATCAAACTGTTACAATAAAGAGATCATCTTCCCACTATGATCAATATTTTGTTTTTATTCTAAATGATCGTTTAAAAATTCTTCAATCAAGCGATAGTCCAACTGGTTGGCTTTATTTATCATTATTACATGCAATGACTTCTCATCCTTTACCAGATCAATATACTGGAATGACTGGAATGGAACGAGCATTTCAATTATTAAATTCAGCTGCTAGTTGCTCTGATCAGCCTTTCAATGACATTTCTTTAAATATTCTTGGACAAATAGCATCGATTTCACCGATGGTCGATTATTATCCTAGACACCTTACTTCTATGGAAAAAATTGATTGGAATTCTAATGGTTTGCCTTATTCGTTACAGCATTTTGGTTATTATTTAATAGCAAAAAAATTAATTGATCATAGTCAACTATTCAGTTTTATGCATCCATCAATCATTTTAGAAAAGAAACCCGAAATATTTCAGGATGAGAGATATAATGAAAAGTTACTGAAAAAATTATATTGGAATTATCGCGATTCATATAATCCTTCAGCCAGATTATCTACAGAGATGGAAAATGAGATATTTACAACTCATTCAACGATATTATATACACAGGCTACAAAGAATGGTGTCGATGCCACAAACTATAGTGTTGTTCGTCTTCTTGATGATTTATATAAGAATGGAAATGTTGATCTTGCAGATTGCTCTAATCTTAATTGGTTCCCTCTGTCTCAATGGTTCGATAAAGGAAAACAATTGAAAAATCTTTTCATTGGTTTATTACAGTTGGCGGATCGATTCAAAACAGAAGCAGCTGGTAAAAATACTGACAACATTCAACGTTTCGAATGTTTATTGAATTTCCTTCATTATATTTCTAACAAATGTCAAATCAAACCATATTATTTGCTAATTTTAAGAACAACTTTGAAAGTATCTAACTTACCGTTCGCGTCCCTTCGATTTCCTTCTTTTATTCCTTATCAGAATATCACACAAGTTTCAGTTCAAGAAACGAGTATTCCACGTGGAAAACGCTGTGTTTCATGTCAAAAGAATCTGGTTCTAGCAGAAGTTAACAGATGTTGGAAGGAAAATTGTCAATATCCAGACGATGATGACATCGCAACATCTACTGAAAAAAATACCATTAATAGATTATTGAATTCCTGGCGATCTAACAGAAATCTTCGATCGTTTTTAGAAGCTGTCCAAATTCTTATTTCTTCCGTTCCGATCGAACAATTTCACAGAAAGATATCCTATGTTCCTCAACAATTTTCACAAGAACTGCTCGAAGATCACAACCAAATTCAAGTTAAATCTTCCAACAACTTCATTAATCAAACATTATTATCAAGTGCAGAACAAAAATTTCATCATTTCAACGCTGATCATCTATATAAACAAGTTCTAACTAATCAAAATATTGATAAACGGAAAGCATTTCCACAAGAAATTTTTTCTTCGACCAATGATCAAGAGAATCCTCTTAGTGAATTAACTGATTATTTTCAAACTCATTTAAAAGAAAGTTGGGAGAAATTTCTATCGGAAAAACAATATCAAACAGAATATCCTTCAATCGAACAAATGATCAAACATCGCAATTCTTTTCGAGAAGAATCGACTAAGTTTTTAGAGGAATTTTCCAGATCCATTGGATCATCTTATGAACAATTATTTCAAACAGGTTTAGTAAGAAGACTTACACCATCAAATCTCATTTGTCTTTTACAAGAGAAGGATTCGAACTCTCAATCATTTCTACTGACAAAAGATCAATGCACACTACTCGGTGGTTTACTTGTTAATTGGACCTTAGAACAACAAATGGAAAGAGCTTTGTATTTTGCTAGTCACGACAAAATGGATGATTTTAGAAAAGAGCTATCACATACACCACATTCAAATTGGATTCCATCTGAGAATCTGTCCTGGTTAATCTTAGAATTAGAAATGAATATAACAATTCGAGAAATGCAAATCAAAGTAGCCAATCATATGATCAAACCGAATCTAACAACAAATGATCCAAAACTACAAAGCATTGTCATGCAAATGAATATGGGCGAAGGGAAAACATCTGTTATCTTACCAATGTTATCTGCTCATTTATCTTCCTTTAATTCAAGTTTAGTTCGTATTATAGTACTTAAATCTTTATTTCCAACAAATTATCAATCATTACGATGTAAATTAGGTGGCTTACTTAATCGACGGATTTTTTCATTTACTTGTCGTCGTGATATGAACTTTAGTGATGTGCAAATCAAGCAAATTGTCAACCGTCTCGATCATGGATTACGCAATGGTGATGTAATATTGACTTCACCAGAAGATATTCTATCCTTTGATTTACTCACCATAGATAAATGTCGACGGAAAGAATATGATGTTGCTCGTTCGATGTTAAGTCTCCAACGGTGGTTAAAAGAGTTTGTTCGTGATGTATTAGATGAATCTGATGAAATTTTACATGTTAAATATCAATTAGTTTATACAGTTGGTACTCAACAACAAGTTGATGGAGGCGCAGAACGATGGACAACCATTCAATCGATCCTCGAATTAGTCAAAAAGAATGCTGCAAATATCTCAGAAACATTTAGTGAGGATGTTTCTTATCAATCATCTGAGCGAAAAAGTCGTTTTCCACATTTTCGTTTCCAATCATCTGAACCTTTTTCATCATTAAGCCGAAAGATTGCGAATGATTGGATTGATAGTACACAATGTCGAAAGGAAGATAAACAAGATATTTTATCATTTATTTTAGAAACACATTTATCAGTTGAACCTCTTGTTAAGAAATTCTCACAGAATAATATTCAACAGTTTCTTATTCTGCGAGGTTTATTATCATCAGAAGTTTTGTTGGTTGCTTTAAAGAAACGTTATCGAGTTAATTATGGTGTTAATCCAAGTTCTTCTTTTAATCGTTTAATGGCTGTACCATTTCGTGCAAAAGATGTTGCAGCTGATAAAACTGAATTTGGTCACCCTGATGTGGCTTTAGTATTAACACAACTCTGTTATTATTATTCTGGTTTAAATGATTGTCTCTTAACTAAATGTTTCAATCGTTTAAATGAAGAAGAAAGTGACCCTGCATCGATTTATGATCAATGGATTTTATATGAACAAGATGAGAATATCCACGTTAGTATCAAGCAATGGAAAGGAATTAATTTAAAAGATTATCAACAAAGAACTTCTTTACTTTATCCCACTTTACGATACAATATGTTAGTAATCAATTATTTTCTAAATCATTTTGTATTTCCTCGAGAAGCGAAACAATTTCCTTATAAATTAGTTGCATCGCCTTGGGATTTGTCTTCATCTGCACGATCGAAAATCATTACTGGATTTAGTGGAACTAATGATACACAATTATTACTTCCAACTCATATCTGTCAATATGATCTACCAGAACTTAAAAAGACTGATGCTATCGTTGTGAATAATATACTGCAATCTGAAAATGAAAGCTATCAATCCTTATCAATCAATGCAACTTCGAATGAGATTTTAAATCAAATCATCAGTTCTAAAAAAACGGTTAATGTTATTTTAGATGTTGGAGCATTATTCATTGATGGAACGAATAAAAAAATTGCTGTCGATTGGTTGAATTTATCTGATAAGAATAAAATTGATTATGCAGTATATTTTCATTTCGATTCAATATCTGTTTGTGATCGTCAATATCAGCATGATCGGTTTGAAACATCTCCTGCAAGTGAGCGATTAGATCGCTGTATCTTTTATTTAGATGATATTCATACTAGAGGAACTGATTTTAAATTTCCAAGAGAATTTCGAGCTGCAGTGACTTTAGGAAATGGTTTAACAAAGGATCGATTTGTTCAAGCATGTATGAGAATGAGAAAATTAGGAAATGGTCATTCATTAACATTTTTCAGTTCAAATGAAGTTCATCAACAGATTAGAAAACTGAAGACAAATATTAATGATCAAATCAATCTAATCGATATTCTTCGTTGGGTTTATGAAAATACTGTGCTATCAATTTGGGATGGATTTCATCATTGGAGTTCACAAAGTTTAAGTTTTCAGCGAAAAGTTTCTGCATTTAACAGTATTAAGTGGAAGGACCATGAACAATTATTCACAGATGAAATTATGGAACAATTAGCTAAACAATCTTTAGAACCAGAAATTATTCAATTAATACGTTTGTATGGTCCACAGAAAATGCTACGAATAGTAGTGGACATTTACGATACTCGACGCCTTCAAACCAATCTTCGCCTATCACCAGATATTCATAAGATAGTGTCAAAAAGATTACAGGACTATGGTGGAACAAAAGAGCGTTTAACAGGATTGTTAGATGAAGAGCAACAGCGAGAATTAGAACAAGAGTTAGAAGAAGAACGACAAGTAGAACATACTCCGTCTGTCACTCCATCTGATTGTAAACTACATTCAGAAATTAACACATTAAGTCAAACTGATACTAATATGAACTTATCCGAATTTCCCTCAGTATTTCAACCTTTACCATATGCATTTACTGGTACCACATTTTACAATGACTGTCAACCAAACAGTTGGAAAAAAAATCTATGGATTTCTACTGAGTTTCAGCGAGTGATTGCGACTAATGGAGAATATTTAGATCCTTTTTTACGTCCTCCGAGATGGATTATTGTCTATCGAAATCAACATATTATATTTGTAAATGGTCTTGAGGCTAATCACTTAATGGGTCACTTGCGATCCAATAATTCATCGATCACGACATTACGTTTATTATTACCTCATATTAAGCGAATTCAATCAATTTTAGTCAATATTCCTACTTTGACTATTCCTCCATCAATTGGCCCTTCTAATAGTGCCAACGCTTATTATATACCAATAGAATGGTTGGTTCAATTGTTTGTCTTTAATGGCAGTCTTTATTTTGAAACATTGGATGAGCAAACAGCTTATTGTAAGTGTTTAGGTCTATGCCCTAAACCTCGAACGAAGGACGAAGATATGGCCTTTGAAAAAGGGTGGATTGCTATCGATGGATTCGTAGCCGAAGAATACCGCCATCATTTGCAAATGAACCAAGCTCAATTCGTTACGAATCCGTTGTCATTCATCAAACAATTGATCGAAGTTCGAAATAATTCTCGTGCTTCTATACGGTCTCATGTTGGAAGTATTGTTCACAATTCATCCAAATGCTTTTAGTCATAGTTATCTCGATAAGCAAGATTATCATCGAGTAATGTTCAAATGCCCATAAAACTGAGTATAAAGATATTCCATGGAAACACTAACATTTCTTTTTTTCGTCTTAATTGAGCTTTGATCTGAAGAATAAAAATGAACTTGAAAAATTACAAGCAACGCTCGTGCGGGCACTCGCTGAGCTCTTTCTCGTAGATGGGTCGGTTTTAGATGATAGATTTTTAGTACAGTATTGTGTATATAAGTTCATTTCTAATTCAAATTACATACTTTTACATATAGAATAGCAGATGTTTTTACAAAATTTTTGATAGAGGATTACATTTTTCAAATAAGTAACATTACAGATGGCAAGACCCATGTAACTACATTAAAAACGAAAAACAATAAGAAAAGAAACCGATAAAACATATCATAGGAAATATCTGACACAACAAAAGTAAACTGACAACTACAATGATTAACATAGATGTAAATAAAGAAAATGAATGTAGATGAATAATTATTTTACGACAATTTCATATTATGATACATCTTATATACTTGCTATAACACTATACTCGTAGCAATGTATCTATTTATACGCGTTCAAAAAGTGAAAGAAAAACATTCTCGCTTTGTCTTTTTGTCAACTTCATCTAGACGTTTTAGCTCAGCATCCTGAGCGGAAAAAGGTCGAAGAATGACTGTGTCTTCCGCTCTCTTCACTCTACTGAGTGGTACATAAATCGATGCGACTTGCAATGTTCCGATTGCAACTTGAAGATCGACTACGATTTTATTTATTGTGGGTCCTTGCGCCTTTTTAGTAGTTATTGCGAAGGCAGGTACAATTGGAAGTTGTGTTCATGTAACTTGAAGCATTTGTAAATTTTTTCTTCCACCTTGCACTCGTTCGAACAAATGTCCGAAGAGCTGCTTAATGGGAACAGTAAATCACTTTTCAATTAATGGAATAGAAATTAGTTTAGGACGAGGATCATCGAGATTTGTTTCTACTTGTGATGTATTAATTTCCACGAGCGCATATAATGGTTATCGTATGTATATCGTAATTGAGGGAAATATATCGCCCTTTATCGTGAAAGCACCTGCCTCCTCCTGATCATCGTATATGAGCTCTCGAAAAATACCCTGAGTGCCGTTTGAGAGTCCCAGTTCACAGGCGATGTTATCGGTGAGAATCACAGCCATGTCTGGTACGAAGGGTAAGAGACCAGGAAGAAGCTCGGTTTTATTAACCGATAGATAGAGGAGACGTTCGTATATCACGTGATCTTCTGTAATTTTTGAACGAATTTTATCACGTGCTATGACAACGACTAGTGGGATATTGGCTTCTTTCGCTTTGTCGAGAGCGGCTCGATTGTTGATTTCGGTTCGTAGCTGATTGCGAAAGACAAGAATAGGTGCATCACACCAAGGTTTCTCTTTCAGTGATTGAACAGATTGTCCTGGACTGATAATTCGTGTGCAAAGATAATCAAAATCAGCGCGTGTCGTTTCTCCTAAACGAAGATGGTTGAGTAGAGTCAAGTATTTTTGATTTTCAGTTCTCATCTGTTGTGTCAACTTCGTGACTGTATTGATTTGAAGAACCAATGATCGTCCGACTCTGTACTGTACATCCGTTTCAGTAGGTAAACGAGTAGAGGAGTCATTTTCCAGGTTCGCAGATAGAGGTTTATCGAGAACTGGCATATATTGTATATAATCGCCGAGCAGAATAACATTGATACCACCAAAGGGCACTTCAGGTGGTGCTCGCTTTCAAAGAGTGAGTAATTCATTTAGTCGAGCTAATAATCGAAGTCCAACCATCGAAATTTCGTCCATGATTAGATAATCCACATATCTCCAATCGTTTTCAATCTTCGATGAGCCCGGTTTCGTCGTCGTTTTTTGGCGTCTGGTGTTGCGTAGGTATGCTAAGAAAGAGTGAATCGTATGGCCTCCGATGAGTGAAGCAGACACAGCTGTGGGTCCGAGTTTTCGAAGTTTCTCTTTCCGTTTTGTTTCAACGAAATAGCAAGTGATTGCATCGATGAGACGAGATTTGCCTGTTCCTCCAGGTCCTGGTACGCACATAATCAACTGTTGTTGTTTTTCACCTAAAACGGTAAATAATTATTACGTTGGGGGAAAAGTTCGTGCGCCGTGTAAAAATAATGATTTTTATATATTTTTTTTGTGTTTTTCATCTGGTTTTGTGGTTATTATGAACATTTATTGATTTTTTAAGATGTCTGATTACGAAATCACAAATTTTGAGCTTCGCGTATTGCTGCGTCATTATTGGAGAAAGAATTTGGATGCAAAAGCAGCTGCCAAAGCAATTTGCGACGTTGAAGGTGAAGGTACGGTGGCACCGCGAACTGCACAGAAATGGTTCAAGCGTTTCAATGAAGGCGATTTTGATCTTGAAGACAGCCCACATTCCGGACGACCAACGGTTTTAGACGAAGGAGACTTGCAAGCCGCTTTGGATGTTGAGCCGTCATCAAGCACGCGCGACTTGGCTGAAGAACTTGGTGTCGATCAGAAGACAGTTTGGAATCATCTCAAGCAGCTTGACTTTGTCCACAAAAAGCCACGACAAGATCCACACGAGTTGACCGAAGCACCAGCCGCCAAACGAGTCGAAATTTGTCGCCAATTGCTCAACAGTCCGTTAAATGACCGTTTTTGGAAGCGAATTGTGACATCAAACGAGAAGTGGGTCTAGCTGGCCAATCACGATCGAAGCTAGCGTTGGGTCCCAAAAGGTCAAACTCCTCCATCCGTTCCGAAGCAAAATCAATTTGGAAAGAAAATCTTGATTTGCGTTTGG
The DNA here is from genome assembly GCA_022393335.1 of Macrotrachela quadricornifera. Taxonomy (NCBI): domain Eukaryota; kingdom Metazoa; phylum Rotifera; class Eurotatoria; order Philodinida; family Philodinidae; genus Macrotrachela; species Macrotrachela quadricornifera. The sequence continues at coordinate 44,608 of JAJEKB010020370.1, read as the reverse complement.
TGGAACTTCGAAGGAATCTTGCATTTTGAACTTGTGCCGAATGGTCGCGCCATCAACGCTGAACTATACTGCGAGCAACTTGATCGAGTCCACGATGCGCTGGTTGAAAAGTACCCAAATCTTGTTCGTCGAAAATGCGCTTTGTTTCAACAAGACAATGCAAAGCCGTATATCGCCAGAAAGACCAGCAACAAGTTTGAAGAATTGGACGGTGTCGAAGTTCTGCCGCATCTAGCCTATAGTCCAGACGTTGCTCCATCTGACTATGGTCTCTTCCGATCAATGCAGCATTTTATGAAAGATCGCCGAGTCATTCGATGAGGTTGAAGAAGGATGTCAAGAATTTTTCGATTCAAAGCCGAAGGAGTGGCACTTTGACCAAATCCGAAAGCTTGCAGATCGTTGGCAGAAGGTCGTGGACAACGATGGTCTTTATTTTGAAGAACAGTTGTTGTTGTTGTTGTTGTTTTTGAATAAATTCTTGCATAAAAAATCATTATTTTAACACGGCGCACGAACTTTTTCCTCAACGTAATATTATCTTCTGAAATCGAAGTTGCTTCTTCGATGAGCTCATGATCCTCCAAAAATTCTGCATCGGATTCTGGTTCTATTTCATCCCAAGGATGTCAATCCACGTCATCATCAGTAACTTCTTCGTCGGAACTGTCAGATTCAAGGTGCATTATATCAAAATCGTCATCCATAGAACTCACTTCACTGAGTAAGCTAGTGCTGTCTTCTGTAACGGTATCTTCAAACGACATGTGAACTGTTCCAAAACTCGATTGTATTTATATATAAAAGGATAGAGACAAATGAATAAGAGAGAGAAAACTGGAAACATCTTTCCCTTTCTCGTGCATGCTTCGTATAATATGAGGAAGAACGAAAAAGTAACTCGAGCGATTTTTCAGTAAGTCAGAGGAAAATGACTCATTACGTAGTAATATAAAAAAGAGAACGATAAATAAACAGCAGAGGATAACGAAAAGATTACCAAGTCCATTTATTGGAAGTCAACTATCCATAGAAATGAACGTCTTGAAAAAATTTTCCTGGAAAATTGAATTGGGTCAAGTGTGATAATCAATCCATATATCGTCATATTCAAAAATTGGGCTTGGGTTCATCTTATTCAGAAGATGAAGAAATTCGAAGCTGTTGCCTTAAATTAATGGCGCTAGCACTATTACCACCTCAAGAAGTTGAAATGGCATTTTATAATTGACGTGCATCAGCAAACAATAGAGTGAAACAAGAACTTCGTCAGTTGTTTCTCTATTTTGAAAATCAATGGTTAAATGAAATACCAGTAGAAATGTGGAATGTTCATGGTTGTGAACAAAAAACCAATAATACTTGCGAGGGTACGTTCGTCTTTTTTGAATTAAATTTAGATCAACATTGCTTTATTTATAACTTTACATGCGCGACTGATTAGACACATCGAAACAGCACATTCTAATATTTGGTCATTTATCAAATGTTTGGTGAAAGAAGAAATTCACTTTCAACATTTATATGTTCGATACAGTGCAGGTGTTCAAAAACGCTCTTAATCGAACGCAGCCAATGCACTCCAAAAACGAATAGATACGTTGAATTAACGCTACAAAAATGAACAAATAAATGTTGAAGAATTACTATCCGGTTTAGCTTTGGTGATTGGAAAAAAATAATAAACATGTACTAACATTAAACTTTCCCATTTCACGAACTTGTAATTTTTTATAGTCAATAACTCCTGTTCAAATCTGTAATTCTCTTTGTTGAAAAAAACAATTTTCACTTTTTCGGCCATATACTTTAATATAAATAGTTTTCGACATTTTCAAATCATCGATATTTTTTTATTCGACATCTTTTCATTCGACGTTTTTTCATCGACTTTTTTTTCGATATTTTTCTTTCGGTATTTTCTTCTATCGGCATTTTCTTCTTCGGTCATTTGATGCATACCGATATATGCATTAAATGAAACGTCATCATTCCTCGAAAATATGGAACCAGATAACGGCAAATCACGACAAGCTTCAGACACAAACCCACCTTCATAGCTTAAACACTCGTATAAACAAAAGACAAAAGTTCTCTTCGAATCCTCAACCAAAGATACAGAACGATCTCGTCGACTTACTGACAAACTCATTAATCATCTGGTACTTCTATCAATCATCAATAAACATAAATCAAAAGGCATTGCACTTACTTACGACGACCATAATTTCGAATCATTTGGATAATTGTAAAGTCGAAACCATTTGAAGAGACCCTTTAGCAAGGTCGAAACGCGTCATGGCCTGCTCGAACTCACCCTCATCCTCAAGGCTTTTTTCTTTTCGAGATTTTCTTAATTACTTTTTTCTTCAAAAGCAAATCATCGACGAGAAAATGATGTCCTCCATACTCAAGCACCGTTCATTCAAAATGATATTTGTAAGTGCCAGCAAGAAAAAAAAATGTGAATATTAACTACTTTAAGATATACATAGTTTCTCTTATTAGGTTTTCAAAATGCTGTAGATGGCCGACCAATGCAAATCAGTCTCACCATTACTAACAACATCAATTTCAATCTTCCACGTCAAAGATTATCATCGAATGATCACACTCGAAATACTAATAGTATGAACATAAATATGCATAACAATAATTCCGAACAAGCAGATGAAGAAGATGATAATGAATCTGATCAAAATGATGACACAGACATCAGCGATGCTGGTATTCTTACACCACCTACACGTGTTGATAATGCCCCATAGTCTCAATATTCGACGTCTTTCAGTTCACATGGATACTTTATTTCTTTTCAACTCAAACACATCCTCTCTTACTATTCATTTTTTTACTATGACACTTATTTTTCAACAAAACAAAATTTTTATTACATCAGTCCGCAGTCATATATATCCCATGAGATCCTTAAGCAACATCGAAATCAAAAAAGCCATCTGAAATGTCCTTTTAGCTAGGACAAAATCACGATCACGGTAGCTAGACTCACCCTCAAAAGCTTGTTGTGGTCATAAGTTTTTTAAGAGAAAAGTCGCCACGATCATTTTCTGTTAGCACAACCTCGAATTTTAAAGTATTCTGATTTATTTTGACAAAACAAAGAAATTTTTGCAAGCTTGTTGTTTTATAAAGAATAGCAGCAAGATGATTTTAATCCTTTACGGCCAGCTCCTAGAAGGCGAATAGCAAAAAATTCTTTTTGCACATATTTCTTATTCTTGTATCGTAAGTATAATAAAAATATAATATTCGAAACAAAAGTATTCATTTTTACTTAATAACTCTATGCTGCCATTTGGCAACAGCCGGCCGTAAAGAATCAAAAATTTGAAAAAAATTTTTTTTTGCTTTCGACGTTCAAAACGCACTTTTTCGTGCTTTTTCGTTTATTTCTAATCTTATTTCAAGAAAAAACAACTTTAACAAAGAAAAGACAAATAGAACTAAAGGACATCAATAAAAAATCACTTTTGACAATATATGTTATCAATGATGATAGTCTTTGAAACAGTTACTTTTTTCATTCAAGCATAGACGTAGTTGGCATTTCGAACAACAAATTCTTGTAAAACCAATACAGCCAACATTTCGACAACGACCTCTTGAAGTATGAATAGGCCAACGATCAAACTTGTCAAGTCGAATACTTGATGGTGGAATGGAATTTGGTACAGCTCGTGATGTTGTTGCTTGATTATTTTCATTTGATGTTGAATCCAAGGATGGACGACCACGTTTTGCTGTAGGTGTAGGTGGTGCTGATTTAAGCATAGATTCAGCGACACTTAGACGAAATGATAATAAAGACATGGTGTCTCTTTTTCGAATATCAAGCTGTGAACAATGACGTCGGTACATTAACCAACCATTTACAATGAATAGATCGATAAGATGAAAGATGATTTTAGTATAGTACTTTTTTGAACGACCACTAATTCGATACAATGAAATTAGCATATCAATCAAACCAACACCACCCATGTGCTGATTATATGCTTTTACAATATTTGGTCGTACAACTTGAATGTGATTTTTTTCTTTTGACGACCATCGCTCAACTAAGTCGGTTGGTTGACAACCGTACAATGTAGACAAACAATTAACAGCCTTATTGTCATACCTTCTTACTGCACATAATTCAACACCATCAACTCCAGCAACACGATGATCCATTGATCCTCTACCTTCTTTTGATAAATTTTTTTCGTCTTTCATGATCAAACCTGGTAAGCGATTAGCTCTTACCGTACCTACAGAATAGATACCTAACTTTTTCAACTCAACTTGAAGTTTAATTGTTGTAAAATAGTTATCAAAAAAAAGTTTATGGTTGATAGAACGTGGTACAGTTTCGCATAATTCAAGAACAACTTTTGTACAAAAACCTTGTTCTTGTCTATCGATGTCAGATTTGCCCACATAGAAAAGAAAATCATAACAAATGCCACTTTCACCACCGGCTAAAAGAAACATTTTATAACCCCAACGATGAGGTTTGCTAGGCATATGTTGTTTCATTATGCTTTTTCCTTTAAATGGAATAATTTGTTCATCAACACTTAGTTTTTCCTCTTTTTCAATTTTTCTAAAATTATTTTTACAATAGTTAACAATGGTCGAGCTTTATGAGCTCGATCATAATTTGGATCATTACGATCGAGTTGATATGAATTATCAACAATATGTAAGAACTTTTTGATGTCTAAAAAACGGTCTTGACTCATGGTTGAAGATATAGATTCTACTCGAGCAGTATTCATCCAAAAATATCGTTGATCCGGAAAACAGTATACTCCACTCATTATCGACATACCAATAAATTGTGCCATTTCAACTTCAGAAATACGTACCGGTTTATTTGGATTGGTTTGAACTGAATACAAGTTCGACTGTTCGATTAAAAGTGTGATTGATTCTTTGCCGAACATGGAATAAAAATAATCAATTGGTTCAAATTCCACATGAATTGGTGGTGGTGAAAAGGTGCCAGTAAAATTCGCTGTTGGAACCACAAAGTCTTTTTTTCCAATCCATCATTTTTTTCTTTTTTGGTTTTTGATTATTCAATTGAATATTTGCTTCATTATTAGCAGCTTCATCTGATGATGATTCACTATCGATTGCTAACTCATTTCGTAAATTATGTGCAACTTTATTTACTTCATCTTCTGATTCAGATGTGTCGACTTCTTCTTCGCTAAAACCATTCGGTACAGCAGGAGCCTTTTTAGAAAATGATTTAGCAGCCATTACCAAAAGTTTCTAGATCAAGAGCGGTGATTTATACTTAGTTTTTCTGATGAAAATACTACTATTTCTAATTAGAGTAACGAATAAAAATCAAAATTTAGAGTTTAGAGTTTAGAATTTTAATTAGCGTTTAAATTTGATAAGTAATCACTGTGAAGATAACGCACAGCCTATTTATAGGTTGACATAACAGTGACAGAAATCGAAAAGAACGTTGAACAATGGAATACGCCTTCCACCAATGATAATACTGTGCGATAGATGGCTTTAGCATCTAATACAGATAACAATAGTACATATCGTTCAATTATTCACATTCGCTATCGAAGTTATTGGAACATGTTAAGAGACAATATGCTCATATTATTCAGACAAAATGTAGCCGACTAGTGAGAGATTTCATTGAAAAGACACTAAAGCCTGAATTGTTTTTCTTTTCTCATGAAGAAATGAAAAACTCTCGACAAAAAAAACAGAATGTTTTTCAATAGCAGTACTTTTCATCATATTTTACGCTTTGATTACCATATGCACGTATACAATCTGGTGATATCGACACAGAAAATCTAAAAACGAATCGCGAATATAGTAATGGTTATTCACTTCTGTGGACAGATAACTAAAGTTCTTTGTTTCTTTGCTTGTATAATCAACGTTCGTTACGGTGAATGGATGAAATATTTTCTGCAGCGATTATCCGGGGGATAACAAAATACAGATGGCGCTAGTTATCAGCAAATCATTTTTCGGTTCTAACGGTTCCGGATCCGGTTCTATTATCGTTGTTTTCACGGTTCCGATTCCGGTTTTGAGATCTTAAAATTTTTCGGTTCCGGTTCGGTTTTCGGTTCTACTTTTCTTAGAACCGCCGGGCTCTACCTAAATCCCTAGTATTTTTTCTCACTCTAAAAAAATAAGACACATAAACTATGAGAACAAGACGTTTCATCCATTTAGACAAGACACTTCGAGGTAGTTTTAATTGGTGGATACAACTCGAAAATAGACATTCAAGCGTCAACGGATAACAGATTTTAACATTGAAGTGTCTAAGTTATTTGTGATTGGCCTGTTTTTACCAATGAGATAAACGTGTATCAGACGTCTTGCTTAGACGCTCCTGCTGATCTACGACGTATTAGTTTTAGAAAGACATACGTTGAGATGTGAACAGTAGATAATAAGAAAAATATTTCTGATAAAACCATATTCGCTTTTTTATATCCATATTCTCCTTTAATTTCTGATATGTATGGAAATAAAAAATTCAAAAAATAGCAAATTTGGTTTCATCAGAAATAATTTTTCTTATTATTTACTGTTCATATCTCAATGTATGTGTTTCTAAAACTAGTAATTCGTAGATCAGATGAAGCGTCTGAGCAAAACGTACAAGAACAAATTTTGTACGGGAGTCATAACAATTTCTTTTCGGATTTTTTTTAAAGATTCGTTTTGGAGCTTAACTTTTCGGGATGGTTTTGGAGAGAATTATTATTTTAATTCATGATTAAATCATACCAATATATGGATTTTTAATATTATCTGGAAGAAAAAAAGAGAATATAGATTCATATGCACGAAGAGTTACTATAGATGCAATATAATGACGATAAAAAAATTACAAAATACAAAATAGTTTTAAAATGAAAACCACAAAATTATCTAAAAGAAAAAAAATAATTAAGCTGTAATATGATATATAACGAAAAAATGTAACGGTATATGTAGAATAGATGTATAATCTACAAGAAAAAATAAATCAAAGAAAAAAACAATAGAGGTATGGCTAGTTGGTCATTCTTTCGACCAATTATTTTATAAACATCTTGTGGTGATGAAGAGGAAGCTGACAAGTGTTGTTTTTCACCAGTCTGTTATAAGCAAACATGGTTTTTAAAATATAATATTTTAGATTGTATAATATGAAAAGATAATTGCCTTGGCTTGTTTTTCACTAAAAATAATGACCTTATTTGAATAATAATCTAACGTACAGATGGAAGAAAAGATCAAGACGTGTCAGTGACTATTGTCACTCACATGTCTAAAACGAAGACGGACTCGTGTCTTAACTAGACGTTACACGGATGAACCGTCTTGTTAGACGGGTGGCATTTTTTAGTGCTCTGATTGTCAAGGTAGCCATGTCCAAATTCCTAGCCTCTATATTGGTGGTTTATCATTGTGGATTTTGTGATTGGTCAAAAATAGACCAATGAAATTTTTTCTTCCGTCGTGGTAACTTGTCATCGATATCGAAGAATCATCATCCGTTTCTTGTTCTTAGTTTCTCCTTAATACTATAACAAAACGTTATCAAAGTACTCAAACCTAGTAGGTTTATCTTTTCACCAAAACCCAATTTCAAAATGAAAAATATCTAAAATCTTTTTAATAAACAGCTAATTAAATCAAAATAACCTTGTAATTGTAGATTAACAATGATTGGTCAAAATCATACACAAGAAGCGAAATCATTATTTCAACGTTTATCACAAACAATTGTACCAACACACTATGATTTGACCATTCACCCACATCTCGATACATTCAAATTTAATGGAGATGTCAATATACATTTAAAAGTTTGAATAAAAAAAATTCAATTGAAAAAGAATCTCTCGAGTTTTTTTTAAACATTAGATTAAAGAATCAACAAACAAGGTTGTTCTTTATTCAGCTGAATTAGAACTTGATAATGCCAAAGTCAAATCAAGTTCTAATGGTAAATAAATTCAAATCGATTATTTTAATTATATATGGATTTTCTTTGGTAGGTGAACAAAAAGGTACAATTGAATATGATCAAGAAGGTGAACGTATTACTGTTAATTTTGATAATAAACTTGAAGTAAATCGAAATAATTTTAAACGAGACAACTTTTCCTAATTGTGTATTGGTTTTTTAGAAAGGAGATTATCAATTAGCCATGAAATTTGGTGGAGAAATAAATAATCGTATGCGAGGTTTTTATCGAAATAAATATACAACACCCGATGGTAGTGAAGTTCGTCATGGAGCTAGTACACAATTTGAAGTAGAAATTTTCTATTTGATTTAATTGAGATATGAGTAAAGGAATTTTCTAGCCTGCGGATTGTCGACGAGCATTTCCATGTTGGGATGAGCCAAATTTCAAAGCAACATTTGATATAACATTAATCACACCGAAAAATCTTCGTGCAATTTCAAATATGGTAAAATAATTTTCTCGAAAAAAACAACTTCAATTGTTAATTTTTTTTTCATAGCCGATCAAATCGGAAAATGAATATGCAGAAAATAAAGAATGGAAAATAACAAAATTTAATCGTACACCAATCATGAGTACCTATTTAGTTGCTTATGTTGTTGGAGAATATGATTATGTTGAAACTGATGATTCCAATGGTGTTAGTATGAAAGTTTATACACCTGTGGGCAAAAAAGAACATGGACAATTTGCCTTAGATGTAAGCTCAACTGGGAAAGAAAAGACTTTGTTGTAATATTGAGATTTGGTTTGTCTTTAGACGGCTGCAAAAGTTCTGCCATTTTATGCGGATTATTTTAATATTAAATATCCAATTGCTAAAGTCGATCAAATTGCTATTTCAGATTTTGCCATGGGGTAAATAAAGAATGTTCTAAATCGCTAAGAACAAACTTTTTCTTTTTGTTTTAGAGCCATGGAAAACTGGGGTGTAAGTAAATAAATTTTTGGGCACTAGGTCAATTCGTCGCCATTCAATTCGTCGCAGTCAATTCGTCGCGTTCAATTCGTCGCCGATCAATTCGTCGCATAGTCAATTAGTCGCAATCAATTCGTCGCATATATATGATAGTAAGAGAGATACGTATAGAGAGAATCAATATTTGAATTACACGATTTAAACAAACTTGTTACTTACCAAACTATTGATTTCAAAAGTTTCGTATGAAGCTTTTGAGCTATACTGTGCTTAAACGAAATTACTATTAGTTTGAGGAAAAGCGTCCAAAGCATCAAACTTTCATTTTGAAACATAGGAAAAGCTTTGATAATGCATTTATCAAGATCGAATAACTGAATTGATTTAAGTGAACTGCCTCTTAGTTGATGCTGAGAAAGAGTATTAAAAATCTTAAGAATAATAATGCAAGCAAGTCTTGCTCTCATTGTATGTTTAAGTTTTTCTGAACCATTTATTTTTAATTGCGTACCAAATCTTAGTTATCCTTATCAAGAAAGTTAAATTAAATTTTATGCCTCATTCCATTAGTTTTCAAAAGCTTGTTTCAAATTTTTTTTCAGATTTTATTTCATTCAGTCAAGTTCGACTGGTAAATCTACTTAAGAACACTTTGGTGAGCAGTACAGTCAATTACAACTTAGTTTACATCGTGTAATTCAATTATTGATTCTCTCTATACGTATCTCTCTTACTATCATATATATGCGACGAATTGATTGCGACTAATTGACTATGCGACGAATTGATCGGCGACGAATTGAACGCGACGAATTGACTGCGACGAATTGAATGGCGACGAATTGACCGGTCACCAAATTTTTGTTTGATGTTTAGTAAGATTTTGTAATTTTTAGTTAATCACTTATCGTGAAACAGCACTTTTAATTGATCCGAAATTTTCATCAATGGATACACGACAACGTGTGGCAATTGTTGTTGCTCATGAACTTGCACATCAATGGTTTGGAAATTTAGTTGTATATATTGAATTGATTGATTAGAGAAACCAAATATTGTTTTCTTTGTTTGATATCTATTTAGACAATGGATTGGTGGACTGACTTATGTAAGTTGTCAAAGAAGAATTTTAGACTTTATGATTGTTATTGTTTTTTCTGTATTAATATCAAGGGCTTAATGAAGGTTTTGCAACATGGATTGAATATTTGGCTGTGGATAAATGTTATCCAGAATTTGATATTTGGACACAATTTGTTGCCGATACATTTGCACGATTTTTAGTTCCCGATGCATTGAAATCATCGCATCCAATTGAAGTACCAATTGGTTAGTCATATCTCACCTTGATCATTGCATAAAATTTTTTTAATCTAGGTCATCCGGCTGAAATTGATGAAATTTTCGATGCTATTTCATATTCGAAAGGTTCATCCGTCATTCGTATGCTACATGATTATATCGGTGATGATGCTTTCCGAAAAGGTCTTCATAATTATTTAACGGAATATAGTTATAAAAACACAGTGTCAGAAAATCTTTGGTCACATTTAGCTAAAGCATCGAATAAACCTTTCAATGAAGTTATGTCATCATGGACACTTCAAATGGTAAATTATCGATTGTGTTGCAATTGAGAGAAAGAAAACGACGAATTTTTGATTTAGGGTTATCCACTTTTAACGGTAACTGAAGAACAAAATAATAAAAATCGTGTTCTTAAAATAACTCAACAACGTTTCATTGCTGATGGTAGTGCCGATGATGAAAATCTTCAATGGAAAGTTCCTGTTACCGTATTCACTAAATCAAATCCAAAACAAATTGCCCAACAAATTCTCATGGATAAACCGGAAATAAGTCTTACCTTAGAAAATGTTTCTGAAGATGAATGGTTTAAATTAAATTTTAATTCGATTGGTCTCTATCGAGTTAAATATGAATCAAAAACATTAGCATGTTTAAATGAACCCATTGCTAATAAAGTAATAAGTCCACAAGATCGTTTAATGATTCAAAATGATGTTGCTGCTTTATGTAATGCTGGTCATCGATCATTTGTTGATTATTTAAAATTATTACCATCATATAAAGATGAAGATAATTTCACTGTCTGGAAATCAATTGGTAAAAGCAAAATCTTCGTTTGTTTTTGATTCATCGGATTTTTTTATTATTATTATTTTAGCATCGAATATTAGTGATTTATCATCATTATTGGAATATACAAACTATTTTGATGAATTTAAAAGATATCGTTTAAATATCTTTTCGTCAATTCAGAAGAAACTTGGTTGGGATGCTCATCCTAATGAAGATCCACTTTCGGCTATGTTACGTCCAATGATCTTAAGTTTTGTTGGTAAATCCGGTGATGAAGGAGTTATAAATGAAGCAAAAAAACGTTTTCAACGTCATACTGATGGTGATTTAATTGGTCCAAATATTCGTGGAGCTGTTTATGTCATTGTTTCACGTTATGGAGATGAAACTACACAAGAACAACTTCGTAAAGTAAATGAATATTATTTTTGAATCACAGATTTGATAATGTTTTGTTTTGGAATAGTTATATGTTGCAGCAGATATGACGGAAGAAAACGTTCGATTACTTCGCGCTATGGGTCAATCAATCAAACCGGAAATTATTGAAAATACATTGAAATTTATCTTCGAAGGAGTAGGTTTTTCCTCTATGTGTTTTGAGATTGGATTCGACCGTTTTCTTTCTTAAATTTCAATAGGATAATGTTCGTATGCAAGATTCAATTTCCGGTCTTGTGGGTTGTATATCAAGCCGAGTTGGTCGTGATTTAGTTTGGAAATTTTTACAAAGCAATTGGAAAACACTTGTCGAACGTTTCGGTGAAAAGAGTAATTTTCTAATTGCTTTTGTTGAGGTAAAGATTGATTTTTATTTTGTTTTCCCGAATTTCGAGATGCAATTTTGTTTCTTAATTTAGTATGGTTTATCGGATTTTGCTGATGAAAAAACAGCCAGTGAAATTAAATCATTCTTTGATTGTGTCAATACACCAATTGTTACACGACCAGTGAAGAAAGTTCTTGAAACAATTCATATGCGCTCGGAAGTACTTGAACGTGATTCAAAAGCAATTGAAGAATTTTTAAAACAAGAAAACCAAGGTAGTGCTCATTTTACGAAATCGCTGGCCCTTTTCTGAAAGAATGTACTGTATTGTTATTGTTAGAAAACTTGTTATCAAATCCTTGCTATCATATCCAATGATTGGAAGAAAACATCCCAAGTTTTCTAGAAACTTCTTGCAGAATGTCCTCAGTTTTAGCTAATAAAATCAGACGCTTTGGCGAATTAACTCTTACCTTTATGGACATAGTTGAGTGTCGCCTGTGCTTTCCTGCGTCACCGTTCGATCCAGATTCCCTGTGATCAGATCATTTTTCTTCGCTTCATGCATTCCAAAATCAGTCGTAGACTGAAGTATCTCGGTTCGAACTACCAATATTTACAACTTAGATCACAAAAACAATTTTTCAAAGAGCAATACATTTTTTGAGCAGCGATAGCATATTCTTTCACTTTTTAAGCGAGATAATTTCTACCTCATCAAAGACATCCAAGCACCCACTCATCCTAAAAAAGTATATATAAAGTTTCAAGAATGTCTCCTTATAAAACTGTACTATAGTCCTTTAGTGTTTGGTTTTTCTCAAAAAAAATGAATTGATTTGTACTCGAACAAGTCCACATGGGCAAATCCCAAAGATAAATCTTTCTTCTGAGCTCTGCGTTACAGGGAAAATTTGTACATTTTTTCAGCCTACTCGACATTGCTAAAGTTTCATTGTGACCACAATCTGTGCGTAGTTTCTTAGAAAACCAGCCTACGTTTATCTGAATTACACCCTAAGCACAGCTTGCGCGACTCTTATAAAGCGAATGCTCAGTCGCTCCACGGACAGGGTTGCCACCTTTTCCGCTTTTTGACAAAAACAGAAAGTTCGTCTTCAATGTTAATCTTTCATTTAGAATGTAAACGACACTCATACGACTTTTACGCACATCTGTTTGATACTGTTCAAGATCGTCACCTACTAGTATCACCGGATTTTTAATAATGAGTAACTAATCTTACTATTCAGTTTTATATAATGCCTCTGAAATCTTTCGATTCTTAGCAGAAGAATGGTTTTATTTCCTAAATTTATCCTTTCACTCGGTTTTTTAGTCTAAGAAATGTTTGTTTACTAGGGTTTAGTGAGTTTTCATAGCTTCCTCATTCTCATTGAGTAGATGTAACAGAAGTGTGTAGAAGCGAAATTTCTCTGCTATTAAATGATGAACATTCATTTTTTCCAACAAGGAAACCTTTATCAAAAGTCACAAAGGAAGTTAACATTTCTTGATAAAACCAATGCTATCATTATAAAGAAAAAACAACAAAACTGTTGTTGATGATAATAAGTACACGGTGATTGACCAGATTTTATAGATTTCAATGATGTATATGAAAACATGATAACTGAATTGTTTATTGAACAATAACCTAGAGCTTTCGGATCACCAGGATCCATCGTGTGTAGAAGAGCAAGATAATGCGATTATGATCTATGTGATCATATGATAACAAACCATGTACTTATCATCAACAACAATTTTGTTGTTTTTTCATTTTATTGTAAAATTTTATGTTTTGTTCGTTTGCTGTCATTATAGTTTCTATGGAGAACCAGCAACTCCTTTTAGAAAGATTATTCTTTCTAATATATATCCCTTTTCCCAGGGATGTTGGAAACATTGTCTTTCAGTTGTGGTCTCTTCTAAATAGAACCAGATGCCAGCGTTGCTTTTTCCTGCAAAACTTGTTGCTCACGCCTAAAGAAATGAGGACCGTTTTCTTTATGCGAATAACGTTCAAGAATCAACTAATAGAAAGTCTTTCGCTACTCTCCTATGCTTGTATCAGATTCAACAAACAAAAAAACACGTATTTTCACTGATTAGAAGGTTTTTTCCTTGGTCTTAAGACATAATTGAAAAGAGTACGTAAACGACATTTATCCGTAATACCTTAGTTCGAAAAAATGTGTATTTCGATATTGTGTTTTGTCATAACCAACAGATAGACTTCTTGTTCATGCAATAGCTTAACCCTTTCCAGCCGGCTATAAGAAGACAGGTAGCAAAAAAATCTTTTCGTGCATTTTTCTTGCTATTGGACCATGAAGATAGGAAAATTTTTTTTTTCGGAACCATTAAATGCTTCACTATCCGATGGCTTGATGTATCCATTTGGATACATCCGGCCATTAGGGTACTAAAATTTTGACAAACTCATCGTTTTTTCGTCTATTGAAAAGCAATATTTTGTGATTTTTTACGACAATATTTGTAGATGTAACCACATTTTGTTTGTTTGTCCATGTTTTGTTGATCAAAGCCTAAATATTTTTAGAATATTCTAAGATTCTGTAGTACGATTGAAAATCAGCTCAGAGTTTCCAGATCACCTCTTAAAATGAAGCGATATTCTATCGATTTTCTCAACATTCTTTAATATTCATAACTAGACTTTTATGAAATGTTTAGAAACTCTGTAAAATTTTCCTTCAATATCAAGAGATTTTCTGAAAAAACGGAGGTGATTTTCAATCGTACTACAGAATCTTAGAATATTCTAAAAATATTTAGGCTTTGATCAACAAAACATGGACAAACAAACAAAATGTGGTTACATCTACAAATATTGTCGTAAAAAATCACAAAATATTGCTTTTCAATAGACGAAAAAACGATGAGTTTGTCAAAATTTTAGTACCCTAATGGCCGGATGCATCGGCGGGCCACCAGCGGGGCAAGGTGGGGCAGTTGCCCCACTAAAAATTTTCGCAATAGCCAATAAATTGGCAAAAACTGAAATCTAAACCGATTTTTTCAGCTTTTGCCCCACCTAAATTTATTCTTGCCCCACCCAAAATTTTGCTGCTGGCCCGCCGATGGCCGGATGTATCCAAATGGATACATTCTCATTTTTTATTGTTCGGATTTTTTGAATAATCCGTTTTAGTAATGCAATATGCAGTAGATCTATGGAGGAAAATTAACAACTAATTGTTTCGAAGCTTGATTATTTGGAGACACGAGAAAGGGATTATTTCTAGATGGATACTATTTTGGAGCTTTGCGAGTGAAGTCAACCATTTACGTAGTGAATATTTTTTCCTTCTTTTAAATGCATGAATCTGTGCTAAAATATGTTAACTTAATTATCAAATTGTCAAAAAACTTGATATCATCACTATACGTAAGTTCTTCAAGAAATATTGACTTAATGTATCCAAATGGATACATCCGGCTGGAAAGGGTTAAAAAGGCTTTCTGCTATTTTTTCCGTTTTTTAACTTTTCATTTCCGCTTTTTTCCGCAATGCGAGGGTCTGCCTTCCACTTTTTCAGGTTGATGAGGTGGCAACTCTGTCCACAGATTAAGTCAAATAGAACAACCGACTGTTTACTTTCCTTACAATTTAGCTCTTTCGTTTTCCTCTTCTCTCGAAAAATGTGTCGATTAACAGCTGAAAAATTCTCAATGAAGAACTCTTAAAGTGGACGTTCCCATACTAATTAACTAGTAAGAGAAAACTGTAGCGAGTTTTTTCAAATGTCGTCGTTGGTTTCAAACATTAATGCAATTAACACTTATTGAAACTCAAAAAATGCAGAAATTGAAGTGTGAAGGAAATTTCGGTATCGAATTTGTATTATGAGTATCAACATATATGGTAAATTTCTGCAGAAATCGAGCGTAGAATAGAAATACTGCATCGTGCACTGCCTGCTTCGTGACGCTCTATGAGAAATATAGTCAAAAAGTCTAGTTGGAAAATGAAGCTGCCAGTTTCACGCACAACGTCGCTGCCTGTCTACGACTCGTATCTACAATGCTGGCCAAAAGTTCCTCACCCTAAGTGGTAGCTATTTTAAGAGCTAGACAGCTAAAATTTTGTGTGCATGTGCTCTATGACAAACGCTGATTTTAAGTGTCACTCACATCACATTTACTGGTGTCTGAATGAAGTTATAATAGGTAACAGTCATATCTCTTGTGGATTTCTTTATGCAACTTTTTCTGTATTTTATCAAAACATGGGAATGATTATCAATATTTTACCATGAAAATGAAGCTTAATACCGGGTGTTTCAAAAGTTTTGCAACATTTTTGATTTTGCATATATCTCGACGTAGGTAAATGGTAAAAGCTTGAACTTTTTTTAAAAAGATGCACCTTGAAAAGTTCTTCAAGAATGGTATTAAGAAATTTCAATTGACTTGTATCCATGGTCTTTTCCAAACTCGAAAAGATAGATCTATATGATAGTGGTTTGTCCCACCGCTTACGAGTGACTCATAATAAATGGTCGCACTTTGGATTGCATATTTTAATTTCAAAATACGTATTATTAAAAAAACAAAACATACCACGAGATGGAGTGTGAAAAACCCTACAATCTATAAAGTAAAGCTTATTTTAATTGTGTAGTTTTTGTTTTCAAAAAAATAGCAACATTCTATAAAGTCTTTTATCACTTGATATGTTTTATTTTGAAAAAACAAAATATACCAAAAGATGCAGCGTGAAAAGCTCTACAATCTAGGAAGTGGAGCTTACTTTAATTGCGCACTTTTTCTTTTCAAAACTATGTACGACCAGTTTTCACCGTTGTGAAAGTATCATTTTTTTAACACAAACGAGAAATTCCTTTTTTCTTATTTCATGTAAAAAATAAACTGTTCTGTGTAAATTGTAGAGCTTTTCACACTGCATCTTTTGGTATATTTTGTTTTTTTCTTACGAAAGTATATTGGGTGATAAAAAGATAAAATAAGAAAAAGGGTGTCCCGCTCGTGTGGAAAAAAATGAAGCAGTAGGACAAACCACTATCATATAGATCTATCTTTTCGAGTTTGGAAAAGACCATGGATACAAGTCAATTGGAATTTCTTAATACCATTCTTGAAGAACTTTTCAAGGTGCATCTTTTTAAAAAAAGTTCAAGCTTTTACCATTTACCTACGTCGAGATATATGCAAAATCAAAAATGTTGCAAAACTTTTGAAACACCCGGTATATGGTGTTTCTTTACTAAGAAAAAAATAGATTCCCCTGAGAACTGGAGTACCTGCAGACTTGACCACAACCCAATAGTCACCGATGTGCTATTCCTTTCTAGTACGATATTTTCTGAAACTTTCAGAAAACAATGAGTAACTACGAGGGCAGATCTCTTATAAATTTCATATGGATTCGTTGAACTTTCGCTGAGTTATGCGTCTCACAATGATATCACATGGTTGTTCTGCACATTGATGATTACAGTAAAAATTGATCATAAGTCTTCAACGGTTCAATGAAATTTAGACTGAAGACAGCTGGAACAGAGTACTACACATTGAGGCATTGTCCGACTCGAAAGGTCCTTGCTTACTCGAGTTATGAGATTCACAACCAATATGACTCTTACCTGTTATAACTTCATTCAGACACAAGCAACTTCGCCGAGAGTAACACTTACAATCAGCGTTTATCACAGAGTACATGCACAGAAATTTTAGCTGTCTAGCTCTTAAAATAACTACGGTTTAGGAGGATGAGGCACTTTTGATCAACATTGTATCTCATAAATCTCTTATATCTTCTATATCTCCTGCACGTCCTGTAGCTCTTGTACCGCCTGTACTTCCTGTACCTCTCAGTCTGTAATATGTCCTCTATCTTTGTTATCTGCTATAACTCTTATATCTCACCTACCAATGTTTAATCCGTTTTATAGAAAGTCCCAATAAGCACCTAATTGCTAACTAGGCAAATGTCTTAAGCCAGTTAGACTAGAAGGTATATGCTAATTTCCGTTTAGCGTTGGTATGTATCACCACCAACCCTAATATTCGCGCATAGACCTAATTCAACGCATATTTTGTTTTTAGGAATACTTTCGCCAACCGAACAATGCCGTCAAATAACCACGCGTTCTACAGAGCACGTCCGACTCGTAAAGGTAAGGCCAATATAACGATGAAAACATGAAGAAGTATTGTTCATATTATTTCTTAGCGTCGAACGCCAATCAAATGCATTACCGTGGAATCTGCCTCTAACTGTTGCAACGAGTTAGCTGGTCTTAACCTCCAGTATGGCGATGAAGGATTGATCGATGACGGTTGGCATGCAACGTCGACGCTTTCGTGAAACATAGACTAAAAGAAGTGTGAAAATATAGGATAGAAGTTTGGACTCTTCCCCTCAGGAACGTGACAAACATCTTTACCAACTCCTTTCTCCATTCTATATTGCGACAGACATATTCCCGAAACCGAGGTTTTTTGCAGGGATAGCAAAAACAGGAATAAAGGACGAGGGACGTTTTGGGGCTAAATCCGCCCAATTAGAAATAACAAACACTTTCACCTCAAACTAGCAGCAATTGTAGAGCTTAGAGTTAGTAGTCATTTCTACAAATTTCAGCTCGATCGAATGAACTTTGACATTTTTTTATGAACCAGCCAAATAAGCTTTTTTGGCACTATTTAATACCACCCAAAATGAAAGAAACCATATTTTCGAAAAAGTATAAACATAATTTAAGGATTAAATTATATATCAATCGATAGAGAATTGAATTCTGCACAAAACTGTAGGAATACTTTTATGTAAAATTGAAAAAATTCATATAAAAAAATGTTAATTACTATCCACCTGAATCATATATAGATTTTTCTAGAACCTTGTGCACCATCGTTCTTTCTTATTTGATGTAGACTCAAAGTCATATTTTGTCAATCGATAGCGATAGTTAAACGAAACAAAATGATAGAGAAAGATGATCAAAAATAAT
>JAJEKB010020370.1:0-15786 GCA_022393335.1 Macrotrachela quadricornifera | reverse complement strand
TTTTTCTTTAATATTCACGCATATTTATATAATAATATAGAGATTAACGTCATTTACAAAAGCATAGTTTTTAGATCGATAAGAGAAGAAGAAAACAAGTTTCTATTTCTTGAATAAGTAGGCTGTCTTAAGTTGAAAATGATCTGAAAAAATCTGCTCATACGATCTTTTTGTTTATCAAGCAATGGAGTAGGAAAAGCTATAAAGTTGAGGAGAAAATTTTAAAAACTGCCTTTCCTGTCATGTTCTTAGCATTTTCAGCTGGAGCTTTCAAATAATCAGGACCACTGCTTGAGATAGAAATAACAAAAGTTTCAGCCCAATACATTATTGGTTCTCCGAGAAAACTAAGATTTTGGAAAAAAATTGAAAATTTTGCTGATAACTTGAAAAATTCATAACTCCTGTTAAAAGCAACTTGGGCACGAACCAACTTAGGGTATATCACCCCTAACTATACCCTATCTAACCATGGCATCCGCGATCGAAACGGTTTTTGATACCTCGGGAAGTTCCCTCGTTAGTAATTGTGGTTAGAAAAGAGATACATAAATGACTAAAGACTTTTTACAGTCAAGGGACCTAGTGGATCGGTTCGATCAACGCTACTTGTGTCATGTAGGTCAGTGATGTCAATTCTTCAACGATTTCACTAAAAGAATAACGATAGATAGTCTATGATGAAGAGCACTAACACGCTGCATGTGCAGAATGCGAGGATCACATTCTCTTGGTTCACAAAATTATAAAATATGAAAGATCTGTTTGAGAGGACTGTGCTTCTAATCACATGTATATCAACAGTATACCGAAGAATGATACAAAAAAGGAAAAGAATGGAATCAGTCGAAGGTTCAGCAGATTGCCCATAGCCAGCGTTATTTATATAGAAGTGATTTAGAATATTATTTTGAACTGCATCTGTTATCCGTTGGAGCTGTTTTTTTTATACGCGAATAAGTATTTCTTATTTCATTCTCGTGACTCAAACTGAAGTCGTTTTTAGATTGTCTTTTAGGGGTTTTCCTATTTTCTGCTGAGACTTTTCCAGTTCTCATTGGAATGTGTTTCGCAAATTATATCATGGATTCTTTGAGTTGTTTGAATGACATGGTGACTGATATCTTACGACTTAGTAAGAATATTTCAAAGCTTTGTAGTAGCTGGGAGATAGATGATTCCGGGCAATTAAAGCACATAAAGAAACGTTTGTTTGCCGTAGTAGTGCTTATTAGAGTCAATTTGCAGTTACTGTTATATTTTTATGTTAAATCAGACACGAAAATAAAACAAAAGTGACTAAAACGCTGAATAAAATGTGTGACTAGATAGCATTCTAAGTCAATTATTTTTATCTTAAGTAGCGAGTTCTTTCATACGCTTTCTGTCTAATATCCTTCTTGACAGATGAGACAGACAGCCTAGAATCGATATTTGAATAATTTTCGTGTGATACTGTGACATAATCAACAACTGGATGCTAGATTTTTGTTTATAGCAGTAAAGTGCGTATCATTTCTAAAAATCATACCATTGAAAAGGAGTATCGTGATCCTTGATCAAAATGAGAATTCTAAACGAAGTAGTAGATTAATTTAACACTTGGTTAATTCCTCCGTTGTGTTTATGTAAACATTCATACTTGCTTCGAGACGAAAATCTGTTTTTGCTAATAAAAGTTTAGTCATATGTGATAAAAATGTAAAAAAGAAAGTAAAATGTAAATCATTAGTAACTTCTAAAAACACATTATTTTATACTTTTGCATTCTTTCATACAACAATTTGCGCTGAACATCGTATTGGTTTAGAATAAGAAAAACATTTCTTCAATGATAAACCTAGGAGTTAAAATCGTTTCAAAATTGTACAGACATCGACGCGTCCCCCTTTCGTGCACTTGACAATGATTTATTGTCAATGAAGCATCAATAGAGATGTTTCAAGGATTTACAATAGATTTAAAATCGATTTAAAATCCAATAAGGGTCCTTGCAAAAAAGTTGAAGTGGTCAATTGAGAAAAAAAATTTTTACATAAGGATTTTCGAGGACTAAGAATCGATTCAAAATCAAATAAGGATCCTGGCAGAAAAAGGCTTATTCGGGTCCCGTATTGTAGAGAAACTTGGCGGAAACGGATATCAACGGTTCTGCTTGTGTGTACGTTTATTGTTCTGGGTATGTCACTTCCGGTTTGCGGATGTTTGTTTTCTCTTCTGCCGATGGTACTCCAGGTTGTGGGGCCTTTGCTCTGTTGAAAAAATGGCACTTCCGGGTTGTAGGCGCTTTTGTTCTGTGATGGGAACGGCACTTCCGGGTGGTAGGTACATTTGTTCTGTCCTGGGAATAGCACTTCCTGGAAGTGAATATTCATGTTCACCTTTAAGCAGAGTTACTTTGTACACAATATTAGTGCATATTAGAAAACATGGATCGAAGTTTCATGGTAAAACATGGATGGAAAAGTCAGCTCCAAACGTGGAGTTTACGTGTGAAGCTCACTTCACTTGACCAATATAATTTGGTCCTTAATTGAAACAACAAGTTATTTGTTGAGAAAGAATTCACAGAGGGTTCTGTTCAAACTCACTATTATATGAAAGATAATTGAGTTGATTCTGATTGAGTGAGACTTTTGACGTCGTATCAATGATGATTTGTGGATAAACATGAACATGATCTTGTTTTGATTGAGTACGATGATGGCGTAGTAACTTGATACGAAGACATGATTCTGAATAACGAATGTGACGCATCCATTTCTTTGTTTGGTGATGCAGATAAGTTCTGATACATTTGATTATTTCATTCGACTCATTGACTTGTCGATTCTTATTTGTTTCGTACAATTGAAGTACAAATGCAACTAATTCTTGTTGATACAAATGTTCGTGATCTTGTAGTTTCCTTTCATATTGTTCAAGTCCAACGTTGAGCATATGATGTTTCATTTCTTGAATTATTTTATTCTGTTTATGTTTACATTGCTGTTGTTCAGGATTTTCCATTTTGATACGATCAAATGATTTCGGTAACTGATGACAGACTATGCGTTGTTGAAACATAGTCAACTGTTTGAATGTTTTTATTTGCTCTTTTCGAATTGTATTCATACGATTGATTATCTCATACTAGAAAATGACAAGAAAAGGGATAAAACTGAGCCATCAGTGAAATCTTTTGTTAATACCTGTTCATCGGTTAAATGCAATAATGATACTTGTTGAAATAATTGTTCATTATTGATAGTATCTTTGAATCGATTTATTTGATCAAGAATCTCTATTGAAACGAATGTTACGGGAGATGACGATGCTGTTTGTTTTGCTAATTCAGTTTTATATTGTTCAGTTTGATTTTGTAATAAGATCACATACTCTTCGACATATTTGTGAATAAGATCATGTTCATTTGATTGTACTGTTTCAAAAATAGCATCCTATAACGAACACCGATATATATCATCAACTTTACTCATACAATGAGAATGACTTGTTCAACTTACTGGTCACATATGATATCGAGCACCAAGATGAAAATAAGTTTGATAGAGATAAAGAATTTGCTCGAGACAAAATTGTTGATCAAGAATGGCAAGTCTTGCCAGTATGAAATGTTGTTCTTTCTTTTTCTCTAGTTTTGAATTTAGCTGTAGTCGTAATGATTGTAACAATAGTTTTCGTGGCATTCTGAGATATTTTGATCGTTTGTAAATCTTAATCTCTTCTTGACTAGAATGTAGACTATCATCAGTAGTAACTAGCATGGTGTCTTGCGTAGATTCTTGCAGCTTCTTCGATGTATCTTGTGAAATAGATTACTGACTCATCGATCGAAGAGATTGATTCACTTAGTTCTGTTGTGATTGATCTCGTTTCCGTTTAAGAGACTGTTCGACTTGACCATCCACTGCTGCTGCTGTTGTTGTTGCCTTTGTCGGATGATGACAGGATTGTTCTGATATTGTATGATTTTTATTTTGTATTCGAGTTGTAATTTGTTCTTCACTGAGACCACGCTTACGATATTTTCGTTTGAAACGTTGTAACTTTCGATTTCCATGACGTTTCGATTTTGCCGGCTTGTTGTCAATGTCTTGTGCTGGTCCAACAGTCAATACTTGTGTTGGTGATGATAACATTTCCCACCAGTTGCCTTGTGCATCTTGCAATTGATCGCGATGATCGTTATTAGCCATTCAACAAGGATGTAATCAATAAAGAATAGATTTAGATCTAGAGAAGAAAATTTCAATATGAGTTTATCGCGACATTAACTTTTTCATCGAAATTATTTTTACAGAAAAGAAGAAACGTTTATTAATATGTGACTACGATACAAAATAACAGTTTAAGAGAAGAGTAGATTTGGAAAAAAGGATCGAGTCGATGTTTGTCTTGTTTGAAGTTCATCAAGAGCTGTTTCATAAATAACAACATCAACTCCAGGAAATACAGTCGAGGGAGCAATGGCTGCTGTTGTTCTTCCTCATGTCGAAAGAATAGGCCTATATACTTGTAAACTGCTGATGGATACAGTACATAATACACTCGTCGAAGTATTCTGTACAGTCGTATTAGTCGTAGTAGTAGAAGTTAGTAATTGAGATGAATGAATGTCATTTTGTGTCGAGTTGACATCTAAAAGAATTCATCTGAGGAATTTGGACAAGCGTCGTGGTTTTTTACTTGATTGACGAACATTTTCGGATGTAAATAAATCGTTTGTATCAGCCATATCATAGATAATAACAGTATATTTGTGATGATCTATAATATAGACAAGATTCTAAGTGTGAGTGCGTGTCAATAATATATGTATGCATGATAAAATAAAGAGACAAATAAACATGAACATGTCAAAGTAGAAGTAGTTTATTTTTTCAGAGTGTATATCTACAGTTTCGGATCATAAGATGTAATACAACGTGAAATGAGAAAGGAAATGAAGAGAAATGTTCGATTTATTGTTCATTATTCTTTTTCTAAGGCCATGGTGATGGTAGGTCCGGAAATTCATAGTAGGAATAGTCACTCATTGGAGTGAGATTTTCCTTATTTGCTTCTTTTTCATCCACTCCTTCTTCTTCGTGTGTTTGTTGATTCTCTAAGATGCATTGACTTGGTTGATTTTGTGATGGTACATGTTCTTCTCGTTCTTCTCGTAATGCTTCGAGCTGATGATTTAGATCAGATTCTGTATCTTGATTCAGACGATCAGGTGTTGTGTCGATCTGTAAACAAAAGAAACGACAGAAATAAAACTGAGTACTAATATATATTTATTTGATTTACTTCACATCGTGTTAATAAAACATAACATCGCATAAAATCCAATGGATTAATCGAATCATTTGTTTCTAGAGTCGGTTGACTAGAATTACTGTTTTTCTCCACTTCACTTGAAGATAACTATGTAAATAAATGAAAACAGATCTGAGTTAGGAATATTATCTTTTCTCTTCTTTCACATACTTGTACCAATGGTGAATAATTGTATTCATATTCTGGACTGTAACTGTCTACAAAATAACAATCCGATATTAACACATACAAAGTTAAGCACGCCCTCACTTGCACACAGTTCCGATTGACTTTGTTGTGATGAATTCGACATGACACGATAGGATGATCACACTAAGATAGTTTGAATGAATAGTATCTAGAAGAAAATGATAGAACGGTCTCCAATAGTTAAACAAATGAAAGAGTCGAAGTTTGTTGATAATCATGAATTTATTTCGAATAGAACAGGTTCATAGGGAACAAAAACATAAAAACAGCAATAAACACACAGAGAACGATTAGTTTTATGAGCATTTTGTTGTTGTTGTCGGTCATCTACAATTGCCATTAAGTGACTACACTTGATTGTATAGTTCATTTCTCCATCCAGTTCTTATCGATGATGATCATGGCTAATTTAGTCACTGCCAAGCAGTCGTTTGCAGCATAGAGCACTAATTGCTCAACGACTTTCTTTTATTTCTTATTGATCATGGAATATCGTGGGCTATTTGCCATATCCAAACATCGACTCCATGCACTTTTAGTTCGACTTTTGTCGAGAAATTCATCGAAAGTGTAAGCAATGGCTTTTTGTAATGACCATGCATTATTCTTATCTTTTACAGGTCGATGTAAGCATGTACATGATTGATCATCATCGTTGAATGGACGAAGATGACAATCATGTGGAAAGTTTTTATTATACCAATGTTTAAATTGACCTTGTATATCAATACAGTTCAGTTGTCGGAGTGTTTGCCACGAGAAAAGATTATATTGAAGAAAACCCGTGAGTTCTTTTCTTGCATCACCCCATGAAAAGATCGTTTTTGCACGTTGAAAGACCACTTTGACGAGTGATTTGATTAGCCAGAATAACACCGATGATGCATGTGGTGAATGACATGTTTCAATTAGTAAAATAGTCGATTTCGTATCAATCATTTCAATCTGGATAAGAGCAGGTTGATGTGTAAAATAATCATGTTCTGTATCAATAGTAAATCGGCTGGTTTTTCTTGCCATTTCGATGAGATTTGGTAAAATCATTGCTGATGTTCGTCGATTGATATGATAGATTTGATAGTCATTGAATGGAGTAAATACGGGTAGGACACTCAACTTCATATTTAATTGTCGTTGTCGTTCATTTCGATTGAGTGAATGATGATGATGATGATTGGGCATTGTTTATTTCTTAACGAGATAGAGTTGGTCAAAAAAAGTAAGCTCCACACGTAAACTCCAAATTTGGAGCTCACTTAGGTGTCGACGTTTTCCTATTAGAAATAGTAATCAACCCTAGACCCGTATCGACAAAAGTAGACTTACTGTCGCTACGTTTAAGATAACATTTTGTAACATACGTGTTGCTGATTGTATCATACGAGGATTATTCGTGAGAACAATACAGAAATGTCGTTGTTGTGTAGCAGTTGCTGCATCTGTTTTCGTCGATGTCACACTAATCGACGAACCACTACTAGCTGCACTCGTTGCTCATGTATTATAGGGCGATGTCATTCTATGATGATTGTCACAAGAGTGAATGAATTATTGTTTTTAATCTACAATAGCAATATTTTATTCGTTTCAAGGGAATCTGATCATTTAACAAGCTTCTAGTCAATTTATTCAAGGAAAATCATTCGATAGATACTTCTGTTTTTTTTGAGTATTTGTTAGTTACTATATATTTTAGAGATGTTTATTTCTTTTATGGTTATGACAAGTCAAATCGGACATGTTAAAGACATAGTGAACTGGAAATGATCGACGTGTTCGAGTTAAATAATCACGAGCTACATCTCGTAGTTCTACTCGTAAAAGATTAGCGAGTAATTGTTCACGATTTTGATTATTATTACTATTGACTGTGCCAACATGATTTGTACCATTTTGCAATGGAACTGTGCTCGTATGTCGTTGTTGATCTGTCGTCTAAGAACGAGAAGAATATTATTACATTAAAATCTCTTTTCATTCGATTTACTTGTATTTGAAATGCTGTGGTCTGTCGTAAGAGTTCAGTATTATTGGTTAGAATAAGAATAAATTGTCGTGCAGGTACACTGCCTGTTCGCAAACCATGTGTATGTCCACTAGACGATAGATTTGTCGGTCTCGATGGTCGTGTACTGGATGATCGATGATTGTGAGACGGCATGATGAATGCTTTAATCTGAAAATATCTATAGAATGTTGTTTATTAGATACTATCTATTTATCTTTTCTTATATTCATTTATTTTATGATCTAGTAAAGATTCTAACCATAAACAATTGGTAGAAAGTTACAGAGAGAATAAGAGACAAACAAAGAGTCATTCGAACCAATAATGAAGTCTTCGTCGTTTGGGACTTGATTCCATCTTCGTATCATCTTCATCAGGACTGCTGTTGCTGCTGCTACCACTACTAGCACTGACAGAGCATTCGATTCCAAATGGATATTTAATCATCCTTTGTGTATGGTTATCTCGTTTTGTAGATGACCATTTCGGTATCACTGATTGCCATGGTGTAGATAAGGTATAATCAAACATTGTACGATATTTCTTTGAGAGAAAAAAAAGTAAATATACTGAGTTGATCAGAATTTGAAAAGAACTTACTAGTTGTTGTTTGATTTTATCCTTGTTGAATTCATTTTCATTGTTGTCATGTAATACAGGAGTATCCATAAGAAAAGAAAGGAAAAATAAGAATGTCAATCTAGAATTGAGATTGACAATGAACATATGTGTATATAGGAAACGTTGCTTTTTCGAGAGTAGAATGCTTTATTTCAATAAAAAAATCACCAAGAAATGTTGTTTTCAACGAGAAGAAGAAAAAGGAGAATATGTCTATATAGAACAGTATGATATTTGTTTAGATCAGTTCGGAAGGTTGATTAATCAAGATCACCACACTATAGTTAATTTCATTGCCATGATCAACTGTCCAACGCATGGTAGTATTGTAGGAATGACGACGAACAGGACGTGTCATAAATTCATTGATAACTTCTTTTAATCGTTCAATTAATTCTTCTTCAGCTAACGATTCACTTGGCGAGAATATCGATGACAGGAACGATCATTCGATGCTCTTGCTCGAAGTCGTTGCTGTTCAAATAATAAACGTCGATTTTCCATGTCATCCGAACTGATTGAGGATAGATCTTGTAGACTATTTGATGGACATTGACCAGAATGTGATGAATTCGAATGAACACAACGATGACGGGATGACGACATGATAATCCCGATGAAATGTAGATAGTATCTACAAAAAAAAGAGAAGAATACATCGTAAAAACTGTACTTTTTCTTAGTCATTCTATCAGAATAACATTTATAATCAGCGATACTAGACACAACCAAATGGCTGACGTTGAACAAATAAAACAATGTCAATTCGAATTAGTTATCTATTTATTTTTCAAAGTTATACAAATAAATCTTGGATAACAGCAACAAGAAAGACACACACACACATACAAAACGTTTCTCTTGTCACTTCAGATGAACCATGTACGTCTATAATCGCAGTTCGACGAGTTATGAACACTTTAATATCGGAAAGAGCACGCCAATTCCAAGAAAACAATTCGCAATCAAAGGTATCACGTGGAAAACGTCTGCTGAACATAACCGGGCTGAACATTACCGATGATGATTTAATTTTTACGAAGGTCAAAGAAGATGAAGAAAAGAAAAATCATTCACAACAGTCTTTATTACCACAATGTTCAAATACCTCGTCAATGTCCCACACAACCAAGGTTGTGAAACGTCGTGGTCGACCTCCAAAGAAAATATCATTTACCAACGAAAACACAAATGCTGAAGATAGCGACAGCAACATGCACTCTGCTCATTAAGAGACCAGTGGTTTCAATGACGAAAACTTATGAATTTTTGTTTTGACTTCTCTCTATAATTTATTTATTGAATTTTTTTTTGTTAGATTGTATCACTCAATAATTAGTTGTTTTTTGTGATATTAGAATAAAATAAATACAGGAAATTTTCATTTTAAGTTGTTGTTTTAGCTTGATCTATTACTTTGTTCGATCCCAATAAAGAGGTATTTTTATCACAAGACTTCTGAACGTTACATAGAGGGATGTTGATTATCACCTATACATACATATAGTGATACATATGATCTACTAATCTTACAGCAATCATTTTCTGAGATATTGTACCTTTGATAGCACCACTATCCTTTTTCGTCGAAGGAGAAAAGTCCCATGCATTTTCAATTATTTGATGGAATTAAGAGAAACAATTAGCTTACGTGACGGAATTAACACATACGATCTAATTACATCATAGCTATAAGCATACTTTCTTTAAAGAAAGAGACATAAAGACAACGCGTTACATAGGTGAAATTTGTATCAGTCGATAGAGATTGGTATGACGAAAATAATTACGTAATTTGTATCTGAAAATGTTGAAAATTTACAACTGAAAACATGTTTTTTCTAATGACCCTGTGTATTTTTGTTGTGATGATGAAATTAAAACAGCGACAGAACGAGCAAAAATCGGAAGTAGGTTGTCTTGTTAGACCTAGTGTTCAGTCAGAATTAAATGATTAATGATGCAAAGTGAATATTCTGATAGAGAAATGTTCACTCTATCCCGCTGCCCAAAAACGAGCTCGATCGGATGTCGGGAAGCAGAGATATACGAGTTTCTTTGAGAAAGTCGTAAACGGTGATGGAATTAGGGTTAGTCACTCTAATAAAAAGATGAAGTCAGAAAAAAACGAACTCCTAGTGCACCAAAAAATTATCATTTGCGCACGGTCAAAATTTGATCGCTCAAAGTTTTGTCCAATTTGAAAATAAAACGTGCAACTATACAATAAGCGATCGTACTTAAATTGTAGAGCTTTTTGTACCAACGAATTCCCTCGTCACTTATTCATCATCAATAAGGTGTCAATGAACACATCTGTCATCAATGGTTGAGTAACCACTCAATTGATTACGTTCAAGAACACTTGGCAACACGAGGCCGAGATGAATGAAACAGTTATACAATGAAGAACATTACCTTTGAGAAGATGGCACCAAAGAATCACATTACAAAAGCTCCATTAATGAACGAATGTCCTTTTGAACAATGATTGAGGTGACAAATGTG
This sequence comes from Macrotrachela quadricornifera, assembly GCA_022393335.1. NCBI lineage: Eukaryota > Metazoa > Rotifera > Eurotatoria > Philodinida > Philodinidae > Macrotrachela > Macrotrachela quadricornifera. Next base: position 5,135 of record JAJEKB010020370.1, on the reverse strand, counting down.
TAACCTTCGATCATCTTTTTCTTTCTTCTTCTATGGTGCCAGATGACCTCTTTTGATGATCTTCATGCTCTCTCTCCTTGACTATTATTCTCTTCTCTTCTCTTCTCTTATCTCTCCTTTTCTCTCACCTCTTCTCTTCTCTGTATATATACACTGTACATCTCGTTGAAAAAAGAGTTCAGTCTTCAATCGATTCTCGGATCGGTTCACAATTGAAATCACGTAGCGTCAAAGAATGTAGACGAGTCGTGTCAAGAGACAGACACATTAACATTGTTATATTCAGCCTTATTCTATTGTGTGTGTTTTATTCTGTACAAGACATACGCGTGAACTTTTCATTATACAGTGGTTATCTCTTTGTTGATTTGATTATTAATAAATTAGTATTATTCAGTGGTGTCTGGATACAATCCCATATCAATATCTCTTGCTCAACAATTACACGTCCATCTCATTCTCTTTTTCGTTACACTTTTCATGCTGTATCTTATGGTATATTTTGTTTTTTAAAATAAAGGGATCTAATGATGAAACAAGGAAATACAAAACCGGCCATTCATTATGGGACACCCGTTATATGTTGTAATTTATTGAGTGTCTGATTTCCATTATTTCTTCATATTGACTGTCAAATGTGTCACACCTGAAACAAGCTTTTATTAGGTATCAATTTCATGATAATATTTGAACTATATCTGTTTTGCAGAGTAGAAAATCAACATTTACTATGTTAGGAATACAAAAGAATAAAGGAAAGATTGATTCATTCATTCACAAAATTTTCTCTTTATTCTCGTCCAATGTCGTCTCAATTAAAACAACCGAAGGAATTAGAACCATTGCCAGATGAAAGCATTTCAATTTTACGGAAAAACTCAAGCACAAATGACAAGCGTCGAACAAAATATTCAATACTAATGAAAGTTGTCAAAACAATTGCAGCTATTCTTCTTCCATTAGCAATTGGTGCATTTACAGTTGTACAAACCTTACAAGAATCAAGCAATGCACAATTACAACGAGATGCTGACTATCAAAATCGTCTTGCTGAACAATCAAAAACAAATATTGAACAACAACGTGCTGATGCACAAGCAATTGAATTACGTATTCAAAATGTTTATGATAAATTCGTAACAGAACTTCAACCAATTCTACGAATACCAAATGCAAATTTAGCCGAATCTGATTTGATTTTTATTAGAGCAAAAACATTTGCTACATTGGAACAAATAGATTCAAAACGAAAATCGTATTTGATAAAATTTTTATACGATAGTCAGTTATTATTTACAAATGACCAAAGCTTCAAAGTGAATTATCAAACTGTTGATTTAGATGGTGCAGATTTATCGAATTGTCAATTCGGTCCTAACAATGAAATTGATTTATTAAAATTGATAAATTGGAAACGAATTCGTTTATTCGGAGTTCGTTTACGAAATTCATCTTTTCAAAATATGGATTTAACTAATTCAATATTTGAATATTGTGATTTAACCGAAACAAATTTCATGAATACAAATTTAACTAATGATTATTTTCAAAATGCCATTGTTGATAATTCAAATTTTATTAATACACAATTTCATACTGGAAAAATGGATAAATCTAGTTTTAAAAATTCAATATTTTCTAAATCTGTTATTTCTACAGCGAATAAAATCTGGAAAAATTCTGATTTTACTAATTCAATATTTAAAAATATTACTTTTATGGATTTTCAAATAAAAGATTCAATATTCGATCGAGTTAAATTTATTAATATTCTAAGTGTCGATCCACTTATTATTTCAAATGTTCAAATGCAAGATTCTTCATTTGAAAATTTACGATCCTTTCCATTTCGTTATCGTACGATATTTAATGCATCTTCTGATTTGCATGGTACAACATTTCGATATGTAACATTTAGAGATATTGTTTTTGATAATGTCAATTTGGAGCAATGTCAAATTTCTAATCTAGCATTAAAAGGAACGGCAAAATTCAATCGTGTCAATATGCTGAATGCAAATTTACAATTTATTGATAATCTTAATGGAGTTTCTGTTATTGATTCAGTTTTACCCAACGGTTCGTTCATAACATTATTTCCATTTGGAATGAATTTATTAAAAAATAGTGATGCTGAACAAGAATGTGATCAATATAATGTTAAGAAATCAATTCTCGGGTGGGAGAATAGAAATAATGTAATTCAAATGTTTTATAGTTTTACTGGAATGGAATATCTTGATGATAACAGCGGAGAAAATCAATGTTTATTTTTTGGTGGAAAACGTTATATCCAGTTATATCATAATTATATTGCACAAGTTATCGATGTTTCAAATTTAACACGGTTATTTAATTTAGGTCAAACAACATTTGTTTCTAGCGCACTTTTAGGTGGAATCGATTCAATAGAAGATGCAGCCTATGTTCAAATAATGTTTTATAATAAAACTTCTTTCATTGAGAAAATCACAATTGGTAAGTCATTTCTTTTAATATTCATTCTCTATTTGATTATCACATAGGTCCAGTTACAAATGATGAACGTCAAAACAAAACTTCTATGATAATGAAAACAATAGATGGAAAAATACCTAAAGAAACAACAGAAATTCGTTTTTTCCTTCGATTCATTCAAAAAGATTATCATGCTGATAAAAACGTTTCGGCACTGGGCGATAATTTAAAATTTATTATTAAATAAACTCTCAATAAAATTATAAATTATTTTTAATCAAATAAAAATATTCCAAAAAGACTATTTATCTGATCCAATGAAGTGAAGAAAATAATTTAAGTGGTGAATTTATTCCATTAATCCGTTTATTTGTTTCAGATATTCATAATAAACAAATTTATTTCAAAATGTGACGACGTTTCGAACTTTCTTAGAGTTCATTTTCAAGTGTGACGATTTGTGCAGTTTCGACAAGTTAGATTCTTTTTTTAATTATTTTCGAATTTTTTTAGTAGATGTTCGTCGACGTTTCGGATTATGGTTGTTATTTATATAGGAGTAGATGATGGTCATTTGTTGAATTTGGGATCGGGCATTTAGTTTGGTGGTAAACCCTCGGGAAAAATTATCATTCGAACAGAATGTGTGGTAAGATTTAGTTTGATTTGATGTGCTTTTATTACTAGACATTCTTTTAATTGTAATTTGTAGCTGTTGCTGTCCTTCCATAGGATTTTGAATCCCTCCCAATCTATATGATGTCCAGTTTGTTGTTCATGGCGAAGTATCGAAGATTCATTACGTTTTGTCGCATTCGCGTTATTGGTAGTGTTTTGATTTTGATTGGTGTTGCGGTGAACGGTTGTCAAGTTATTTCCGTTGGTTTGTTGGTAAGTCTGGCGAATGCGGTCGGAGCGTCTCAAGGTATTGGGATTAGGGTATGGTGCGGGTCTCTCTCTTGGTGTTTTCTTTAGTAGTTGACGTGTTATTCGATTTGGTTCGTTTGCGTTTGATTCATCATCATCTTCTGCAAGGTCTGTCAGGTTCCGATTATCAAGATCAAGTAGTGGTTGGTGGAACAATGTTTTAGGCGCTCCATGCTCCCATAGCCGTCTTATTGCCTGTCGCTCGGTTTCGCCTACATATAGATCACTACAATCGCCGCACTGAACGGAATAAACGGTATGAGATTGCAAGTATTTCGGCACAGGGTCTTTTGTGTTAAAAAATATTTGCACTGAGGGAGGAGGCCTAGCAAAGAGACGTACATCTAAGTCCGGACGAATGTTTGCTGCAATGCGTGATAGTTTTTTTTAAAATGAATCTGTAGTTGCATCAATATAAGGTATTTCAGCGTACATTTTTTGTTTTTCGCATCAAAGGGTGATAGTATTGTGTGTGATCGATTTGTTAAAGTATTTACTTAATCCGATTCCTATTCGAGTATCGATGAATGCTGATGGATAACCATTATGAAGACCGATTTGTCGAATATTTTCGAATTCAGTAGCTAATGAAGAGTATGAAGAACATGTAGTTAAAGCTCTTTGTATCATAGGAACGATACTAGCCCTTTTGTAACTCATAGGTACAAATGAATCCCACTTGATCATGAGACCAGTAAATGTTTCTTTTCGATAGACAGCTGTTTAAAATTTGTTAGTTGTAGCTGATCGAGTAACCCAAACATCGAGAAAATTGAGAGAGCCATTTTTTTCGAGTTGACGAGTAAAGGTGATTGATGGATGAAAATTATTCAGAATATGTAGTATATTTTCTACTTTTGTTGTAGGTTCAATAATGACGAATGTATCATCAACATATCGCTACTAATCACAAACGCCGTTTTGTTTCAAGCGATCCATCAAAGTCTCCTCCAGGTGTGACATGGAAGTACATGTGAGATACATTTTTTCAAGGATCAAATCAATAGTATAGGTTAACGGGACTTTGGTAAAAAGACTTGTAACATCAAAAAAGAACATTCTTTTATCCACGAAATTCGATTTACTGATTTTCTGAACAAAATCAGCTCTATCTTTGATCATATACGGACAGGTACGAAGTGTATTTAAACGAGTAGCTAGCATTTTACCGAGTCCATAACCTACGGTTTTTGTTGCCGACATTACAGGTCGAAGGGGATAATTTTCTTCTTTTTTTATGTAATTTAGGCACACCGTATATTTGTGCTGGTGTTGATCCACTAGGGCACGCCAACTTGTACTCCTGATCACTTATGAAACCTTCGTCTTTAAGACAAACAGAAATCGAGCCAATTCATTTTCATTATCTAGCGTGGGATCGTGATTGATTAAGGTAAGGGCAGATTTATCATTGAGTATCTCATTCATTTTTTGTAGGTAATCTGTGCGATCCATGATGACGACACCACGCCCCTTATCAGATCGAATGATAATAATTGATTTGTTTCCGGTGAGGGAACGAAGAGTGTTAAATGTTTGACGATGTTGTGGGCCTATTTTATTGAATCCGATTCAGCAACTTTTAGAAAAGAATTTGCAATCTCTCGTAATTCGGATGCACCAGTAAGCTGTAATGATATTAATTGATAACGAACATCTTCAGAAGCGGATTTCTGTTCGTAGCGTCGATATGCAGTTCGAACTTTTAAGAGAGGGTCCATGAGATCACCACCCAAACTGGTTGCCGCTGA
>JAJEKB010020369.1:7363-71700 GCA_022393335.1 Macrotrachela quadricornifera | reverse complement strand
CAGCCGGTTCTCAACTTGCTGATGATGCTTCAAAGAAAGCCGGTGAACTTAAAGATGCTGCACAAAAATCAGTCGAACAAGCTAAAGAAGCTGGTAGAAAATTTAATTATTTCTTAAAAATAATTTATTCTATATGTTTTTATTTTTTTCATAGGTGCTCAATTAGCTGATGATGCATCAAAAAAAGCCGATGAAGTAAAAGATGCTGCTGAAGGAGCTACAAATACTATTCTTGGAACAGCTATTCATGCTAAAGATGTTGCAGTTGAAAAAGCTCAAGAAATTGGACATACTGTATGTTCATAATCTATTATTATATTTTCTTAAATTAATTTAAGAATTTAGGTTGTTGAAACTGTGCAAAATATTCCAACAGCTGTAGCTAATGCAGCTGGTAGTGCAGCTAGTTTTGTTACTGAGAAACTTACTGCTACTGGACAATGGGTTTGTTTAGTTATAAAATCTTTTCATTTAATTTTTCTTTTTCTTTTCAGGCCGCTGAAAAAGCTACTGAAGTCGGTTCAGCTACTGTTCATTCCGCTCAAGAAGCTCTTCATAGGTAATTTTATTTTATAAATTTTTTCTTTCATTGCATGTTATTCTTTACTTAGCCTTACCGGATTAGCAGGCGAAGCTAAAGAAAAAGGTAAATTTTATAAAAAGAAAATCATATAAAAATATTTTTTTTAATTTAATTATCTAGCCGAAGAAGCAACCGATAAAGCTAAAGAAAAAGGTGAATAAAAAATAATAAATCTATTTTGATTGAAATGTCTTTCTATCGACTAGGAGCTGAATTAAAAGAACAAGCATCGGAAAAAGTTGATCAAGCAAAAGATAAAGCTAATGAATTAGCATCTGATGCAAAAAAGAAAGGCGACGGTAAAATAAATATTATTTAAATAAAAAGCAAAAAAAGCAATTATTTTTTTATAATTAGAAATTAAACAAGATGTTCAACAAAAAGGTAAAATTAATTTTAAATGAAAAAATTCTAATTAATAATTTATTTATTCTAGCGGATGAACTTAAACCTAAAGGTGAAGTACATACATCAACAACAGGTACTGCACATAATGTATCAGCATCACATGATTCTAATGCACCTCATGGAGATACAGGTGCAGCTAAAATTGAAGTCAAAACAACAGGTACAAACAAACCTCCACTTGCTTAAAAACATTTTTTTGTCTTTATAATTTTTATGTACAGTATCCTATTTTGCTCTGTGTATGTTTATCCTATTGTATTGCTTTTCTTTTTTTTTTTCCATTAAATTATTTTAAATATTTCAGCAAATGTTTTAAATAATAAAAATTTTAGTCATTGATCTGATTTAAAATGATATAAATTATCTAATTTATTATATAAATAGATTTTATAAATAAATATATTTACCTGTTCCACTAGGAAATTCATCAAAATGTGGACCTATTATTGATACATTATCATCTTCTGTTCGATTACAAGATGCACCTAAATAAAATGAATATTTATTTTCATATATCTTTGTTTTATTAAATACGAACTTCCTCGATATTGTTGTGGATTAGGAAAATATTTTGATCGGCATTCATTGGATTTTGAAACAAGATCTTCCTTTTAAAATAAAAATCAAAGAAAAGAAAAAATAAAAAAATAATTTATATTTTGAATTAAATATACATCTCGTAATGTTAATGTAATTTTTAAATTTTGACAAAAACTTTGTGCAAATTCAGGATACATATCAATAACTTCAATTAAATCATCTCGTAAAATTTTATGTAAATCACAATATGTTAATGCACGAACATTAAATGCAGATTTTCCTGGTTCACTATATAATAATGGATTTTCTCCAAGAATATCATCTTTACCTTAAAAATAAAAAGATATTTTAGAAATAAATATATTTATATATCATCTTGAAATCAGAATTGAATAAATAACGAGTATAGCAGATAAAATTTCGAAATTTTTGTATAGATTTTATTGATATATTGTATATTGCAAAGATTTTATCGAGTTAATTATAATTTAAATATTTTCTCTTGTTATTAAACGATGCAGAGTTTTTCGGTATATCTAGGAATGTCTTGATTTTTTTAAACTTCAATTCTTCGTGTTTAAAAAAAAAGAACTAAAATCCTTTTCTGAACTAATGATGAGACTGATATAAAACAAACATCGAAAAAAAGGACAATTAGCCATTTTTTGCAAGCGCTTTTTTTTAAAGGATGAAATTTCATCCATAGATTTAGTATTAGATTTCAACAATGGATATTATAATACTGCATTTGAACATTTAACGAATAAAACTAATACGTTATTCCCGTAGAAAAGCTGAGTAAATGATATTTTTGTGATATCTAATACTACAAGAGACAGACAAATGCTCATTTCGCAAATAACATATCATTCAAATCTACACAAACTTCTCTATCTTATTACATAGGAACGAATCTTTCTCGTCTAATTCAATTTGAGAAATTAGGTTATCAAAAGCTGACAATTTCTTCTGCTATACTCGTTACTACGAAAGAAAACTTTCAATAAATAAAAAAAAACCCTACTAAGAATAGCAACAACATTATCATCTTTTAATATTTCAATTGAACCACGTGATATAAAATATAATGATGTTAAAATATCTCCACGATGTGTTATTATATCACCTGGTGGTGCATGTGTCGTTTTAAATTTCATTGAAAATGTACGTAAACAACCTTCACTAGCATCTAAACAAAAACAAATTATTCATAGAAAAAAATAAATAAATCATTAATTAACCTTTAAATGCTGGACAATTTTTAAGTAATTGACTATTTAAATGAAGACATATATCAGCTTGTAAACATTCAGGAAAACCTTTAAGCACCATATTCATGTCAATACCACTACAAATAATTTTCCAAATATATATATATATATATATAATTAATAAACAAAAAATGTGTTTTTTTTTTCTATTACTTTGTATAATTCCATGCATGATTAAAATAATCTTCTAATCGTTGTCGAAGTGGATTAGGTATTTGATGAAAACGTATAAATTCTTTTACTCTATTTATTTAAATCGATTTATTATTATATATATTTATTTATCAACATACCGTAACATTTGTATTTGATAACGAGCTGTACCAGAATAAAGTCTTTGAATAATAGCACTAACATTACCAAATATACTGGCATACATTAAAGCTAAATAAAATAAATTAAATTAAATTGATACAATAAATAAATATATGTATATATGAATATATAGATACACATCAAGCTACATCAATCACATGCATTTTTATAAAACAATTTCAAACGTTCTCTCACATCCTATTAACATAATACAAATAGAAAAAATTTTTTCTGAATTTGTATTCGGACTAACCTATAGATACATATATATGTATGTATAAGAGAAAAATTATATTTTTTATTTTTTTTATATAAACTTCTGTCTCATTCTTACATTGCCAAAACCAACTGATGTTAATGATGAAAATGTAAAATATAGTGCAGTTATATATTTTGAACGAAGATTAGGACCACCAAAACATATATTTTCAGCAAAAATTGTTCCATTATATTTCATTACTAATGAACAATTATATGATTGACCAGATATACGTGCTAATTCATCAAGCCATGTTATACGTGATCCTAAAATAATAAGCGAAGCAAACACAAATACAACATAATACTAACAATATATATACATTTATATCCAATAAAAGCAATATTATGAACTCACATCCTACGAGCATGATTATTATTGAAAAACCCTTTTCACTATTCGTATTTGGACTAGAGTAAGAAAAGATTTTAGAATATATAGATTAAAAAATAAAATATTTTATTTTTATTCTTAATAGAATATTCAGCGAACCTCACATTACCAAAACCGACTGATGTAAGAGAAGAAAAAGTAAAATAAAGTGCTGTTATATATTTTGATGTTTTCGTCGGTCCAGATGTTGGATCCGAATCATTATAATATTGATGTGTATGATTAGCTAATTCAGCTAACCAGCCAATTAATCTTTCATTCCCTAAGAGGAAATATATGATATATATTCAATTTTAAATATCATTGAATATTTTTTTCATATAATATATTAAAATATTCATTATTTAGTTAAGTATTTTTTCAAGAGAATAAAATAGGAAAACTTGACTTAAATTGTTCTATCAAGAAATCTATAATTATATTGTTTAATAGTTGTTATCATAGGAATATTAATAAACAATTTTATTGAAAATGTAGTCCTTAAAGGTCAGTTTATTTATAAAAATGGCAAGCGTTGGAACAAAAAAAAAGCATGTATCTTATTAGTAATTGATGAATTGTATATGTCTGGATGATGCAAAAATTTTCTCGCTTTATCACTTGAGCATTTTAAAATGAAGGTTTTAATAAAGTATTAAAACAAATAAACCAGATCAATAAATGTAATTTACAATATTGTAAATATACTGTTGAATAATTAATTTAAAGTATTTGAAGGAAACAATAACTTATTCTTAATTAATAAATGACGTAAAGTTTATATATCATATCTATGTTTTACCAAGGATGGAAATATGAAGAGTAATACCATTTCGGAAGAGAAAATCTCGATAAAACATTGTATCATACCTTTGAAATTCTTAATGATATTCTGATTATATTAGCTATAACAACTACTAAAATTGATTCATCTGATAATATTAAGAATGATACTTTCTCTGTATTGTAATACTCTAAAGTGCTTATAAATAAACAACAAGATAGAAAGGAAGTATAAAAAAGAATAGATGAAAGAAGAGGGGAAAACGAATAGCGTTAATAATGAGACATGTAAAATAGGGTAGATAAAGAAAGCAGGATCAATTCGAGATGAAAGACGAGGATTTAAGATGTCTAACTTATTTCAACGAAAATAGTTGATCAACATCATCTTTTATTTGTCAATAAAAAAACATTTTCTAAGATACAAAAATTCTCTCTTTATTTTATTCTTACATGTATAATCTCATTGTATTGTTTTGAATAAAGTTTTAATATATTAAATAAATACTTACCATGATTATTTCTTTCAAGACGACCAATAGCATACCATATACAAGCTAGCCAATGTGCAATAAGTGCAAATGTAGCCGTTAATAAAATTAAAACTCCAACACCATATTCAGAATATCTATCTAATTTTCTTGCTATACGTACTAATCTTAATAAACGTGCTGTTTTTAATAAACCCATTAATGTTGTTGATTCACCTCCACCATTTGTATGTAATAATGAAAATAAAATATCAAATGGTATAGCTGCTGTTACATCAATTAAAAACCAACCTTTTAAATAATGTTTAGCTATTTTACTTGCACGTGTTACTAATTCTTCATTATGTTTAACATATGTTGTACGTAAATTAACTAATAAATCAATAATAAACATAACATCAACAATAAGTTCAATAACATTTAATGCACGTGATGGACGTGAACGATGTTTATTTGGTCCATCTTCATGCATTAAAAAAGCAGCTGTATATGGTGTAACTATAGCTGTATATATAACAAGTAATAATATTAACCAATCCCATCCAGCTTTAAATGGTGAATAATGAAGAATAATTGTACGTGGTATACGACGACTATCTGGTAAACGATAATCAGGTACAATATCTTCACCTAATGATAATATTTGTGCTATACGATTTGGTATATTTGGTAAAAATGAACGTTTAATTTTATTTGATTCTTTTGTTTCTTTTTTAAGAACAGTTTCTATTTAAAAAGAAAATATTTTTAATTTTAAATTTTAATTTAAAAGAAAAAACAATTTAATTTACCAGCTATATTACTTAAACTTTGAGATTTATTTTTCATTGATTCAATATCATTTAAATTTGGATTCCATATATTAATATCTGGTTTTAATAAATTATTTGAACTTGTTGATGATTGACGACTTGTTTTATAATCCATAGTTAAATTTTTTATTGTTGATGAATTTGTTTCATCAAGAAGAACATTTGTTGTATTCTTATGATTTAATGCTATAAGAAAAAAAAATAATAATAATAATTCGTCTCAAATATCTTCTATTATGTTTTCTTTTTTAAAAATAAAGTATTAAAAAAAAACATGTTAGCTTGAATAAGAATATTTTAAAAAAATTGTCATAATTTACGTTAATTGTTTTTCTGAGAATAAATATGATAATCATTAGATTTATTGATTGTAAATTTTTATATATTTTATTTATTCAATGTATAATGAAAAGATTTTTTAGTTTTGAATTTAATTGTAAATTTACAGAAGAAAACAAAAACGGAGAGAAATAATCAATCAGAATTTTTATTTTAGACTAATAGGATAAAAACTAGTTTCATTTTTTTTTTTATATTTATATGTCATTTACAATTAGTTGAAAAAGAAAAGAAGGAAAAAGAAAATAGAAATGACGTGTAACTAAACGGAAATTATTTTCTTTAATGATTGTCCGCTTTATATAAAATAAAAATTGTTTTTTTCCTTTACTATTCTTACCAATATATCCAGATGGATCAGTTGGCATAGGAATTTCAAAATCACTTGTTCTTTCAGTTGGTATTTCATTTGATCGATCTGATTTGTATCGTGCTAAGGGATTTAAAAAATGTAACCATGAATGTTTATGTATACCGGCTATGCATGGAAATATACTGATTATATAAGAACGAAAATAAATATTACATACTATTTGGACTAATTGAATATTCACGAATTTTTGCTAAAGAAACAAAAAATATTTAAAAAAATAAAAAGAAAGATATCTATATATACGCATTCGTCGTTGTTGATTACGATTGGTACTTTCTGTAAATTCAAGAATATATAAAATGATATCGCATGATTCATTTTTCACCGGAGCGATGAGTACTGAACATCGAAATTTCATGCCTACATGAAAATATACGGAAATAAATTTTCTTTTTTTTTTCCTTCAACACATTTTTTTTTCTTTAATTAATATTTAAACAAAAGAAAAAAAAAGAAACTAAAAACAAGACAAATTACCATTGCTTTTATATAATATAATTTCAACTTCTTTTTCATCACTTCCTTGTAAAGCATGTCGAATTTGTTTCGCTGCTTTTTCATTTGTTTCAATTCCATATAAAAATTCACATGTACAAGCTTTTTGTATTATATCTGCACGTGAATATCCAATTAAATCGCAAAATGCATCATTACAATAAATTATTGGTTTATTGGGTAATTGAGCATTGGATATAAGAAAACGACGATCTAATTAATTAATATTATTAAAGATATTTATTTATTTATATATAAATAAAAATGAATAAACTAATATTCTAAACATACTTTGTGAGTCAAATTTACGTATAATTGTATCAATAAATGTATTTTGTGGAGCTGATACATGACCTCGTTTCATTGGCATTTTTTCATAGAAATTTATAAGAATTTTCTCATCATCTTTAACAAAGAATAGAAAAAACAAATAAATATATTCATATGGCATGAATATAAGACAATATGGAAATATACAACATACAAAAATTTATCTATATGCAAACGTTAAGAAAACGATGTTGTATAGAACATACAGAAAAGAATAAGTATCTGACGTCAATGATGATACAGAAGATTACGTCACAAATACAATATTAACAATAACGATAGAATGAAGATTACTTTTTGGATATATGTATATCACACATTCAGCTATCTTATTCTCTCCAGAGAAAAAAAAACCAGAAGAACTATATGCCCTAAGTGACTGTTTTAATCATATATTGATACAATGCATATAATATGTCTCGACTATGTTATTATAATCAAAAATTTATATCCTTCTATTGGATAGTTAATTTAATGAAACTATAGAAACAAAAAAATTCAATATATATATTAAATAGAAAAAAAAAAGGCAGATGAAGTTATTTTGGATAATATTATTATATGCATGAATAAATCAATAGAATTCAATTTTTAAATCTAACAAGCTTATATTATTGTTTAAAAAAAAAGAAGAAATTGGTTAAACATGTTGTTTACTTACGTTCGATAATGATTTACTTGTAAGACGGAAATAAAAAATGAAAAGACATGCGATTAGGAAAAAAGAGAGAAGAAAATAAAACGTGTCAACATTTGAAACAACAATTAATGATTTTTCTATTAGTTTCTTTTTTTTTTTGGCATATACTCCCTATAGCATTTGGATATGTCTAAAAAATCATACTCATTTGTAACATTCCATCATTAGTATTATAATAAAAAAAAAAAAACCCGTTATTACTTACATCATGATTGAAAAAACTCTCATTTCTCTCTCTCTCTCTCTTTTCTACAGCCGAACACGTGATCGGACAGACCGAGTCGAGAGGAGTAAGAAAAAAGAAAGAAAGAGACAGCTTTTGTTACGCTGAGTTGCCTTCAAGAAAAAACTTTCTTTGCTTGCTTTTTTTTCCTCGATTTTCCTATCATTTTTTTCTTTATAATGCCATTCTCGCTAATACTCGCTTCACTTATTTTCACATACTCACATATCTACAAATATAAATATATATATTTCTTTTCGATTTCGTTCTTTCATACAAATTATTTATACACACATATCTTTTTTTTTTTGTCTAAATGACATAAATATGTAGTCATATTAGGCTGTCATGTCATAATCATTTGCATAGTATTTATATTCAAGGTATACTGATAATGTCAAAATGTCAAACGATCAATTGTTCGCGTCAAATTTAAAATGAACGAGACGAAAAGATTTCGTTTCGAATGATTAGCTGACGCTAAGGGATAAGCAATCAAGTATCTAATAAACAGGTTATTTTTCTATGGTTTGTATGGTATATTCTTATACAATAGTTATCTATAAAAAAAGAAGAGAGAGAGAGAGAGAGAAGAGAATATTGGCCTTGTCACAACGACAGCTAACAGAATTGGTAAAGAAATATCGATTCCCAAAAGAAGTACTCTTCTTCTCTAAATGCGAACAGGCGGAATAGCAAGAAAAGACGATCTATCTCTGTCTCTATCAGTCTATTATTGTCTTCGTATTTGGCAACATATATTTACAGAACATAAATGGGATAAGGATGAGCTTCGAGAATATAATATATAAAAAAAAGAACAAGAAAAGAACATAGATTTTCTCATAGAATAAAAAACAAAACAAAAGAGTAACATGCACTAGTATTTATAATTGGTGTTCAGAAATATACTTATATATAGATCAACAAATATTTGTTTAAAAAAAGAAAAAAGAACATTATTAGTATTTTTCTTTTCTTGTGCTATATATAATTATTTATTTATTTAAAGAGTATGATCATTTTCTTTTTAAACATAGATTTTAAAACAAAGGTTTTTGTTGATCATTGATACATTCAACATGTTGAGCAGGTAAACAACGTTGTTCTTCAAAACTAAATCGTTCACCTAATGGTAATGTATCTTGTGCACATGAATATGATTCTGAACTACGTTCAGATGTACATCGAAAATACATACGACAATCACGTAAACGATCAGGATATAAACCATCAGAACGATTTTTACAGCTAGGTAAATATGAACATGGATATGCATGAGCTGATGAACGAATTTGATAATCACCTTTTAATGAAAATAAAAAAATACATTTTATTAAATTTCTTTTTATTTATAATAATTTACATGCGTCTTTTGGTTCAAAACGTTCTTTACATTTGACTTCTGTATAATTTTTACATTCAAGTGTTGGAATATCAAATAATTGTGGCATTGGACAACTATTAAGAACACGTTCATCTGTTGTTCCAGCACGTACAACATAATACCAACCACAATTAGTTTCATGAGGAATTAAAATAGGTTTTTTTTGTTCTAATATAAAAATTATTAATTAATTATAAAAAGAAAAAGAAAATTTATACTTTCATCTATTTGTTCATTCATAACTTTACGAATACATTGATCAGCTTCACTATCAAATCGATAACCAGATGGACAATTAAGTAAAAATAATTGTCCTTTAACACATACATAAAATTTACTTATTTCAGATTGATGTGGAAGAAAATATGGTTTATCACGCTTTTCACATAATGATGTTGATGATAATTGTTGATTGACATTCATTGATACTAAAGTATCATTATTTTTTATAATATTACTACCTGTTATATTTGACTCATGCATTATAGTTTGATTTATTATTAAATTTTTCATTGTTGTATTATCAATAGTTATATTTTGAGCATTAATAATATTCCATTGAATAGCAAGAAGTATAAATAAAGCTATTAAAAGAAATTTCTTATAAGTACATACTAATTGTCATAGTTTTCTTTTTTATTACTTACCTTGAAACATGATTGTCTGTTTTATCTTTAACATATAAAACTAAGAAATGATCAAGTAAGTATTTATGTTCGAATGTTTAATACTATCATCTAACCACTACCACCTCCTTCATTCTCTTTATTTAACCTAAATGCGTCATTGTACACATGACATTCAAAAAGAAAAACGATATAAGATTCATTCAAATTAGTTTAGGATTAGTTAAATTGTATTCTTATAAACAACTAACGTAGGTAGACATCTTTTTATTATTTATCGGAGAAATACATACATCGTAGGCATATCTTTAAGCTAATAAAAACAATCATTATTATATTCTTAATACGATGAACATTCTGGAAGATATATTCTATAAAATTTACAAGGATTTTTTTAGATAAAATAATAAAATTTAAATTAAATATTTAAGAATAGACTTTTTCATAAAGTAAATAAATCATAATTTATTTAATAGCAACAATATTTATATCTTCTAAAAGTACTTTTATAATTTTCTTGATTTTTTTTTTGTTTTTCATCAAAAAAAGTATCATTGAAGTTTATTGTTTTGTAAATATTTCAATGAATTAATAAATGATATTATTTGTTCAATCACGTTCATTTAAAATATCAATATGCATAGACATAAGAAAAAAAAAAGATATTATAATAATAATAGGAATAAATAACAAACAAAAAGAAAAATATTAAGCCAAAAAACAAGAATGATATGTTTTATACTTTTTTTTTTTTTAATTTAGGTTAATTCAGTTGAAATAATTGTCGACGTTGACATGGAAGTTGTGATTTTTCGATTAATAGATGAATTTGGTGAATTGCTATGACATGCTCGTGATGCTTGAATTGAATAATCTTTCGATGATGATGATATTATAGGAATATATGTATTCATATCATTATTAAAAGGTAAATTAATTGTTGAAGATTCGTTTGTAGTTATTATTGAATTATCAATTGTTGAAATGATTGAATTAAGAATAGATAAAATTTCATATTCTTCTGATTCAATTTGTGATATTATTGATGATAAAATAAATGTTATAATGACTGTATTATCATAATGATTTGCTTGTTCTATAGGATAATCTAAATAATATTATATAAATAAATTTTATAATTTATTTTTCAATCTTACTAAATTGTTGTTGTTCATCATCTTCTTGTTTTTTTTCGGCTTGTAATCGAGTTATAGTTTCAAAATAATGATTTCGTACACGATTTTGATTAAATTCAAGTCTTCCTAATGGATTTTTACAGAGCATTGTTGCACATGGACATGGAAATGTTAAACGATCAACTTGACATGCAATACCATTTATATAACAATCACATGTTAATGGTTGACATCCACCTGTTTCACGTGTACATGAACAACCACATACTTCACGTGAACGTCTTATTAATGTTAATTCATGTTTTTCAGTTGCATCAATTTTAACAAGACCAGCTTGTTTAAGTAATGTACGACGTTGTCGTGTTGCTATTGGTTGAACAAAATAATAATCATCAACAGGAAGAGGTTCATCTTCATCATTATCACTGTCAACAGCTAATAAAAAAAGAAAATAATCTTAAAATTAAAAATTTTTTATAAGCATCGAAGAAGAACTATCAAATGTCAAAAGATGAGAGTTTCCTGCGTGCGAAATAAAAACCAACAATATTTCAAAACTAACTGAATCAACTACTTTTAACAGCAAATTTTTATCTGTGATCGATTTTCATTTTCATTTAAGTTTCGCATACAGTTTTCAATAGTCTATCAAAATGTACTATAAAGCATCAGCAGCAACTAATCCCAATATTATTCTTATGCTGATAAACTGTATAAAGCAATGTTAGATTTTAGCATCAAAATACTTCAATAGAAGCGTTTCTAAGTGGAATATAGTAGTGCAGACAAGCCCCAATCGTAGATGATCTTAGCTATTATAGGTGTTGAAGGACTGAAAATTTGTGTTTGTGTATAATTTGTCAAAAATGTAAATCAGAGACACAATTCTACTTTGATTGCTTCAGTGTAAAGAGAATTATAACAGATATCACTTATTTTTGTATTGAATTTTTTAACCTGAAAAAAGAGTATTTGCACTGTTTTATATCAAATACATGGCTAATTCTTGATATTTTTGCATGGAACTAGAGTTCAGTCTATGATCTTTCTTTACCTCAAAAGATGAATTCATTTGCTCAAATATTAGCGTTTCTTAATGTACCTAAATTTTCAGAATCATCAACAATGATTTTTTGCCTGTAGATAGTAAACTATGTCCTAGTAATAATTCTAAAAGGGTTTGCGGTTCCGATTGAGTTATGGCGGAATAACCAGATTTTCAATATGTTTATTTCCTAAAGATCTCTGTAGGGGACTCGGGGCACGAAAAACTCATATATTTGAATTTTGGTCTGAAACTCCGCGCATACAAATGGCTTGCTTAGAAAAATTTAGAAGTTTTGAATAAAGTCTCGCCGAGATACGAAGCTTTTAAAGTCAATCGAAGAAGATGTAAAATTTCTATTTACTAGAAGATGAAGATGGTGGAAGTAGCTTTCTTTCACGTAATATTGACTTGTGTAATGAACGACGAAGACGTGAAAAATCTGTAACAGAATACTGTTCGACATGCGAATGTTCAGAAACCATACCTAAAATAATTTATTGATTATAATAATGAATAAATTGTTTTTTTTTTGTTTGATACAAACCAAGAGTAATTGTTCCTTGACTAGGTACACTTACAAAACCTTGACTACGAGCAAAATAATAAACAGTAACATCATCAAAACGAACATTTTTTTTTGTTTTTTGTTTTTTTATTGTTATTTGTTCATTATTACCTAAATTAAATTTAAAATAATCAAGAAATTTTTTTATTTATTAAAATATAAAACAAACTATCAATTATTGTTGTTATGGAATTTTTTGTTTCATTATCTTCATATTTTCTTTTTTTCGATAGATGATTTTCCATTTCCATCACTATAAAGATTTTTAATATCCGACAAAAAAAACAAGATAATTAATAAATCATTGAATTTTTCTTTTATATTTGATAGATAAATACAATTAAATCTAGCATATTAACACCAAACGGAGCGGGTGAAATGAATAAATCATCTATAAAAATAAAAAAAATTAGTTATTTATTTTTGTAAGAAAATTCGAGTTAATATCAAAAATAAAAATAAAAAAAGATTTTAATCTCGATCTTTTCTTTTTTTAATTTTGAGACAGATTAAGTATATGAAGAATCATAGAATAGATATATTCTTCACATGCAATGATGTCTCGCAAAAATAATCATTCATAGATAAAATATTTTTATTATCATATGAAATTTTCATATTCAAGAAACTCCGACAGCATCCAGGTAATTCTTCAAGTATTTCTTGACATATATAAGCAATTATAGAAGCATTCTACAATTCAATCAGATTCGACTTCGGATATTTTCACATATTATAGTTAATTCTGAAATCCTTTCTTTTAGCCTACTTCTATTCTCTTTTTATCAATTAATTCGATATGATTTAACCCAAATGTTCGAGTTCGGTACAAGTCTAAGTAAAACTGAAACAATAAATTTCTAAGATTGATTTAATACATAAACTAAAGATTTTACACGAGACAATATAGAACTACACTCACATATTTGAATTTTTTATTAAGATATTAACAAGAAATTTTTCAATCTAAAAGAAGAATAAAGTAGTGATCCAATGAAATTTTTTTCTTCAATCAATTTTGCACAACTTTCTAAGTTATTACAAATAATCATAAAGAATGAAAAAGACAAAAAAAAACTGCAGTTTATTATTAAAAATGAATATGGTACACACACACACAATATGTAAGTTTCAAGATTAGTAATTCTTTTTTTTTTTCTTCTTATGTTGACTTAAGTAAATAATAATAATAGAAGGAAAAAAAAACAAGAGAATTTTGTACATTTTTTTTTGCCAATATGAAAGGAAATAATCACTTATTTATATTAATTAGAAAAAAAGAAATATACAATCTACGAATGAGAAGCTAGATTAGAACACTATGAAATGTTTATTTTTTACATAATAATACAAAAGAGAGAATATAAATAAGTCTGAAATTTTAATGACGATGAGCAAACCAATCTGTATCATCATTATTATCAAGTGTTAATAATTCAATAACTTTAGCTAAATCATTAGCATTTTCTTTAAGTAAACGTTGATTTTTTTTTCGATTAGCAAAACCCATTTCAATTAATTTTTTCATTAAATCATCTGTAGATATTGAATTAGTACGTGATCTTGGTGAAGTTTCATTAAGATGTTCAAAAAAAGCATTTGTATTTGTTGGACTTGTATTAAATGTATTAATTAATTTTGGTTGTTGTCCTTGAATAGATGAACTTGTTGTTGTAATTGGCTTTAAGAATAAATAAAAACAATATTTATATATATATAAATAATTATTTATTAAAAACAAATTTTTATACTTCATCATATGCTTGTAATGTATGAAAAATAGCTTTTGCTGTTGAACCTGCTTGTTTAGCAACACTAAACAAATTTGTAACAACTGTATCAACAAAATCCAATGGTTGACTAAAATAAAAAAAAAATAAAAATAAAATATTTAAAAAACAATAATTTTAATTTACTTTAATCGTGTTGATGGACGATTTTCAATACTATTAGAAACAATAGGTGGTGTTATTGATCGATTTTCGATTATTGTTGAAACGGGTGTTTCATCTATTTGAAAAATTGGTTCAGAAAGTAAATCTTTCGTATCATTATCACTAACACATGAACTTTGAAGATTATCAACTATAAAAAAAAAGCAATAAAAATCGAATAATATTGAAAAAGAAATATTTCTCTTACTATCTATTGTTGATAATTCAATTGAATCATTGCGTGATAAAATAAAACTTGACTAAAATAATAAAAAAAAATTAAATCAAAATAAAAAAATTCAATTAAATAAATTTACATGAATTGAATCATCAGTTGATATTTTCATTTCTGATTGATATGGTTTTGTTAAATCAAAACAAGCTGGTAATGGTATATCAATGAATTCAAATTCATTAGATAAATCAACATTTGTTATTAAATCTATCATCACGAAAAAAAAAGAAATTTATAGATTTAAATTAAATAAATTATTTACTAATTTGATTTTCATTTATTGATGAATGATTAACTTCAATTGAACACCATATCATTGGACCAAATGTTTGTTGACGATATGCAAGTATCCATTTACTTTCATATGTTCCTATTTCATTTGGTGATATATAATCAACTGTTATAAGAGCACGTGAATGTGGTGCTGTTATTGGAATAATTGGTTGTTTTAATATTTGTATACCATCATTTAAATTAATTAATTGTATATCATTATTATCCCATGGCATTGAACCATCATTAAGAAGAATCCAACCTTTACGAAATATTTCTCCAGGTTTCATTATTGTTCCATCAGGTGTATTTTCATCAGCAATAAATCGTGCAGAAAATGGACTAAACAAATAAATATTATAAGAATCAAAATAGATTTTCTTTTTTACTTAATTAATTTAAGTTTTTCTTCAATTTTTAATACTTCACGTAGATTTCCATTTGATGTAGCTGTTTGAAGATTATCATATAGAACACTAATTTTATTTTTCATTGGTGCAAAATAGCTAAGAATATCTTCGGAATTTGATCTAAGAAGGAAAAGAAATTAAAATTTTATATTATTTGATTTTTTTTGTTTGTTTTTACCGATCATAAGTTTTATTTGGTGGAAGTGTTATTGTATTTGATCGTTTATTTTCTTTTTTATTTATATAACCAGTATTAATTGATGATAATGATGAACGTTGTTGTTCACGACGATGTTTTCGTTTAAGTGAACGTTTATCTGTTGATGTTAATAATTCCTAGATAATAAAAAAAAATATTTAAATATTTATTTCAATTAAAAATTTTATTTTTATTTTACATCAATACATTCCATAATATTATTACGAGTAAATAATGGTGGTAATACTTGTTCATCTGTTCGTTGTTTTTTAACATTCTTAACAAAAAAAAAGTATATATGTTTATTGAAACTAAAAAAAAAATATGTTTACTTTTCGTTCTATATCACCATTATTCATAGACATTGACTGAATATCTTCAGCAAGTTTTTCATAACAATCTTGATTTTTAGATTTTCGTTGTACTGGCATTGATATCTATATGAATGATGATATGAAATTTAAAATGTATATTTATCGGCGACTGTTAATTATTATGTTTAATTGAGATCTTTAAAGTTTTTGTTTTTATAGATATCTCCGAACTAAAGCCACTAGGTCACAGAAGCCTTCTGTTTTATGAATCATACGGTTTACTTGAATTTTCTTAAAATATAAAGACCATTGAACAGACATCAATTATATATTTAGAATAAATGACATAAATAGCTATGTGGCGAAGGAAATTAGTACACCGAAGGGCGGCCGAGGGAGCTGTCGATGTGATTCCGGCAAAAGCGATTTCACAGTAAAAGTAGGATGAAATTCGATAGTAGGCGAAAAGAAAACTAGAAATTGCTATTCTGTCCATTATCAACTCATTGGCATGACATAGATGTTCAACTGGATCGCTATAAACTTCATTCAAACAAGAAGTTGTCAATTATACGTAGACTTCATCGAGTTCTAAATTTTTAGATTTGAATCTAAACTCGAGTGATTAAACTTTTTGGGATTTAATCAAACACTATACTCTTCGTAAAATATTTCAATTTGATTAAAATTGTCACGTTTAAGATATAAGATGATGTTTTTCGATTTTTTGTACTAGGCGATTAGTACATTATATATTTCTCAAAAAATTCTAACAATAATTTTGTAATAATCAAGTTATAATTCGTTCTCACACACAATTTAACAATCTTTTTCAATGAATTAAAAACTATTTAATCAAATTCTATTGTTTAATTTCTTTACCTCAATAAGTGGTGTTATTTCAGAACAACTGTCAATAGATGATGATGATGATAATATTTCAAATAGATTTGGATTAGATGATAATGCATGTAAACTTTTAATTTCATCTTTTAAATTATATTTAGAACAAATATCAATTAATGTTTCATATAAATTTTTTAACTAAAAAAAAGAAGAATAAATCAAAAAAAAAAATAAAATAAAATTTAAATTTTACTTCATCATTTATTTCATCAGAAGATTTTTGTATTTCATAATATTGAATTGCTTGATGAATTGGTCGAAGAAAAATTAATCGAAAACGATGATTATTTATACATTCATTACATTTTGAAAATAGGTTAAGTAATGCATTATATTCCTGAATATTATCAAATTAATTATAAAAAAAAGCATATGAAATAATATAAACAAACCATTGCAGCTTTTATTGAATTTGATGAATTAATATATTCAAATTGTAGACGAACATTTTTTAAACCATTTTGTGCAATAAACTGAAAAAAGAAGGATTATTTTAGTATGATTTTATATATAATAACAACATACACGTTGAATTATTGATCGAAGCCAACCAAATGTTTCATTATGAAAATCTTCACGTAGAAATTCTTCATCTTTTAATGTATATACACGTCGTGTTGGTAATAATTCATTTTTATGTTTTTGAGAAAATGTTGTATTTGTATCAAATGCCTAAATAAATTTTTTTATAAATAAAAACCAATTAGTCAACAATACAAGTTTTGCTTGTATTGAAATAAAATTTTTTATTGTATTTTAATGTACGAGAATAGATTGCAACGCATATATATACAGAGGAATTCGAGAAATTTACGCAGTATAAACTGGTTTTCTAGATGCTTGCTTCTCCTATGAGCAAAGCAATAATATATAAATACGAATCTCTAGTGAAAGAATTACAATTTGAAATTACACATTCACTTTTTTTGATATTTTACTCGATGATGGAGCATAACAAAAACTCTTCTTTCTGAATGGCCAGATATGATAAAATTGAACACTAGAAGAAGAGGAAGAAGAAAACCAACTAGCCTATTCAGCAACCTTCCGATATAGAATGCTGCCCGAAAACAGTTTTGAAAGTCCAATATTTTTCCTATAACTATTACTGGCCGCAGCTCTGGATATAAAGCCGATCCGATTCGGAGTTCTTTTTCTCGAGTACTTGAGCTTCCCTTATACCTTAACTAACCACATGCTAACCATGAAGAGCAATATATACCACAATATAGCCAATGTGCTATCGTATGGGTCACTCAAAACAGGTCACCATTAATAACTTGTGCATGGTCATTCCATGTCTGATGGAGTCGAGTACTGTAGAGTCTGAAATTATTTTCTCAAAAATTTACAAATATTTATGAATCCAATAGATTTATAATAGTTCAGGTGCTTATAAATTGCCTACCAGTGATTCAGAATTTAATATTAAAACTGAAAATTCTGAATGGTAAATGGTTGTGAGAATTCTCCGATGTAAATTTAGTTAGAATACGAGTTTTATCTACACGCTATCCATGCGAATATAAAAGTCCACTCACTAGATAAATCGATTCTCTGTTTATAAATATTCTAAATTTTCTATTTAGAAATTTACGATTTATAAATCAACCTATTTCGAACTCTACAATGACGTCAAGGCTCGAACACAATCTCCTGGTATATCTGCTGAACAACTTAACCACTCACCCATAGCAGCTGTAACTTGAATTCATTCAAAATTGGAACTATTCACATATTTTTGTTTTGCTCAAAGGAAAAGCAAATAGCTAGAAAATTAGTTCCTCTATACATATATGTATTGTATTCTATTCTCCTACGTCAAACTAAAATAAAAAATTCATTTCAATATGGACAAGATTGTTTGTCATCGATTAAATAATAATTAACTAACCATAGCAAGTGTATTTAATAATGTAATTGGTACAGGTGGATAACAAAGACGAATACCAACTAAATCAGTAAGTAATTCAGTCATTTCAAATATTCCACATTGAATTTCACGTGGCCATGAAAATACTGATTGAGTATTTAATAACTAAAATATAATTTATTAAAAAAAAACACTAAAATTTATATTATATTTACTTTTCGAAAAGCTTCCGAAACAATATTATCAATAAATTCTTTGCATTCATTAATTGTATCAAGTTTACCTTTAAAAAAACAAAAAAAAAATAAAATTTTTTTAAATAATAAATCCTTTTCTTCTTAAATACCTTCTTGAGCTAAACTAATTGCTGCTGTAAGACAAATACCTAATGCTTCATCTTGTTTAACTGGTATATACCATTTTTCAGCAAGTACATTATCGATAAGTATTTGTAATTTATCAACAGGAAACATTGGTTTTTCTATAGGTTTTTCAATATGATATATTCCATCAAATATACGTTTATCATCAATATAAACAACAAGTATTAGAGATTTAAAACCATGATTTTGAGCATACTATATAAATGATTAAGATTATTTTTGTAAAAAGAAAAAGAATTTTTTGTAATATATTTTACTTGAACATTTAAATCAAATTCATCTTTATTTTGTAAGCGAATTTCTTCTTGTTCTTCATCAATCATACATATTTTAATTTTTTTATTAGGATCTGGACATAAAATCTGCGTCTAAAAGAAAAATTTTATGAAAAAAAAATTTTTTTAAATATTTAAATTAATTTACATATTCAATTAATCCATTCCAATCGATAATTTCAACAGGAAGTTGTTTATTTTCATTATTATTATTTATATTAACTTGATCAGATGACATTATTTCAAAAAGGAAAAAAAAAATGAATATCTAAAAATAACTTTATATTTATACTACACAACTTGCGAAATCAAATTTAGTCATACATGTTGAAAAAAAAAATGAGTAATAAAAATACTAAGCACGCGCTGACAAAATACATTCATTCTTCTTCAAGATATACCCATTTGAGGAAGAACAGAAAAAAAAATAATGGAAGAACGCATATGATGAAAGTAAAAAAAAACCGAGTGGGGAGAATTAAGCATGTCGAGCGCTACAATCTATTATTCAATCATATGAGAATTTAACAATACATACAATCATCATTGCTTCATTAAATATTCCCCATTCTATTCTGTTTTTTAAACTAAGGAAAATACTAAAAAAAAAGAACTAATCTAAAAAGAAAAAAAAAATATTAGTTTTATTATTAAGTTTGATGTTATCTAAATTTTTTTCTTTATTCTTATTCTCATCATGAGACACGAATAATCACAATAAACAGTAAAACAAAACAAAAAGAAAATAATACTATGTTCGTTTCTGTTAATGTGATTGATTTTGTCATATTTTATTTTTTTTCTAGAATTTTTGAAATTGTTTTTTTGAACCAGCTGCTTTAGCAACTTTAAGTACATTAAATCGAACTGTTTTACTCAATGGACGACATTCGCCAATTGTAACAACATCACCGATTTGTACATCACTAATATAAAATAGAATAAATAATATAAAATTGTTGTTTTTTTTTATAAAATATTTAATTTCATACCGAAAACATGGACTTAAATGTACTGATATATTTTTATGTCGTTTTTCAAAACGATTATATTTTCTTACATAATGTAAATAATCTCGACGAATAACAATTGTTCGTGTCATTTTAAGTTTCATTACAATGCCAGTAAGAATACGACCACGAATGCTTACATTGCCTGTAAATGGACATTTTTTATCAATATATGTACCTTCAATAGCCTAGATAAAAGATAATTTTATAAAAAGAATTTATGTATTCATTCATTTATTTACTTCTCGTGGTGTTTTGAAACCTAAGCCGACATTACGTGTATAACGTTCTGCACGACCTGTTTTACTAGCTTTAGCTGCACCTTGTTTTTTATTTAAAAAAATAGTTGGTTGTTTTTGAAAAGAACGTTCCTAAAATAGAAAATTTAAGAAATAATAAAAATTATTCTTTCTTTTTTTTTGAACATACGTGTTCCATTATTAGTCGAAGATGGTGGAAAACAACGACGAAAAAGGTCTAAAAATAATAAAATATATTATAATAATAAGAATTTAAAATTGAATTAAATTAGTATGGTCATCTGACTAACGAAATGATTGATTTTCCTATGGCTGTTTGACCTGACCAATCGTCGGCCATGAAGAACTTGGCGAAACCTCCTCTTACATATGAATAAAGATGTAAAGAAAAAGAAAGTTTCTTTTACATAAAAGAATCAAAATTATATTTGTTTTTATATAAATATTCTAAAAAAAGAAATTTATACAAATATTTTTTATTTACAAGATGTCGCTTTTTACTAACTATACATGCCAAAACGATATGTATTATCTTAAGAAAATGTTATATAGTTATATTGAACCATTTGTAAACAATAATCAATATGATAGAACGAATTATTCATATTTTCCAATTTCGTGTGGGATGCGATGGGATAAAATTTCTCGTTGCACACGAAGCCCTTAGTGCAAACCTGATAGAAAAAATCGAGAGTTATATATATACGGAAAATTCTTAAGCGATTGTAGAAGATTTATTATATTCAATACATTGTTAATTTATTCTTTGATTAAATCTATTGCAAAGACATTAAAAAAAAAGAACCAAACAATGCTATCCTATGATACATTACAAATAAGTTATAATGTAACGATTAGAAAATAAAAAAGGAAAAACAACATAATTAGATTTAATAATTGCATACAATGTCGATTCGTCTATCTTGCATGTTCGCCCATTATTTGGTCAAATCATGTAAATCAAGTCTATTCTCTGGATAGCATATAATATTAGTTGAAATAAACGTTCATTATGTATATTTGATTTCTCATTTGAAGAATCATTATCGAACAAAATTAGTTGCAGAAAACAGCAAGATGTATAATTGCTATTTCAAACTTGTAATATACATGCTCAGAATTATATTCAATTAGTGCGTTATTATATATACTAGTTAGTGTAAATGTATAAATACACTGAATATTTTGCTTCTTCTTTTCATTTTTTTGCCGGAATAATTGATGATAGACTAAATTGAAAATAAAGTACTTCCTGGAAGATAACATTGTGATTTTAAACAGTATGAGTAATAAATTTTATACCAAATTAAAGTGTGTTAAAAATGGAATTTATCAATACTAAATATTGAAGATTAGCACAACTATTTAGAGCCGAATTTAGAAAACTCTTAGAATATTACACCATATCTGTAAACAAAAATTCTTCTCATAGGACAGTTCAAACTAGATATGGTTTAAAATGATGAATATCATAAAGTTATATTTATCTTTAAAGGTCTGATAAATATAATCAGCAATTAACATGAAGATCGTTGGCAGTTTTTATAGTATACTATAACAAGATGGATACAAACATAAAATAGTTTTACATAAATCAATGTTTGTTATCATATTTATTAAAACATTTTGAAATGTGTTTTTTCAGTATATTTTCATGATAACAATTGTTTCGTGTTCATATCTGACAGCATCTTTTAAAACTTCATTTTCGATTATTGTTCGCATGTTCCCAATTTAGGTGGTGACTGCTTACATATAGTTATAAAAATAGATAAGTGGGATGTTTTCTAAACAAACTGTGTCTATGATTTAAGAGCAATTAAAGTTTAATTGAATATTATTATTGCAAATTTATCCGTAGTAATCAGTATTTTATTTTAATTGCCATACCACTTTTACTCGAGGTATTTTATATAAAAAACATCGTTGTGTAAGATATCGTAGAATGAAAAAATAATCACATTTTATTATTCTAGATTATTTATAATTCTTCAAAAGATACGCAAGATCTTCAAACTAAAATTAATCAATGTAATATTGAATGGCATCATATGTCAGAGATTAACGGATACAAATAGAAAAACGTAGAGAAACTTTGTTTGGTGAGATACAGTATATAATTGGTTTGGTAGTTAATAAAATGGTTGCGATCATTAAAGTTGAAATAGATGGTCAAAGAAGGAAATATACAATAAATCACGGTTATAAGCAGGAATAAGACAAGAACGATCGTTTGAATTTATTTGATGAACCTGTATTAGTTTCATAACTTTTGGTGAATAGGTTTTTTTTTGATTTTGTATTATCTTAATATCAGGCTCAATGATGTTGATATCTTTTCTTGAAATAATTTTTGTAACGTTTTTTTCCTAAATACTAAAAGTATATCTTCCTTTCGTTGGAAGGTATCGCTCATGGAAATGAGTAGGAATTCAATTAAGAAAATTGATGGTTTGTTTTTTACGAAACTCAATTGTTCAGGTACTTTTACAAGCATCTTCAACCATTTTCAAACAATCCATATTATTAAGATTTCTATCAATCTCTTTGTAGAATTCTACATCACTAATTGAATGTAATACTGTTTAATTTTCGAAAATCATTTTGATGAAGTTATGATTCCTCGTTAATTGATATTTCGTGCTTTGTAGTCGAGTAAAACTCAAAATGACAAAACTTTCGTTTAAGTTTATGATCATAAAAGAATAACGAATTAAATCTATTCAAAATGTATTAAATATCATTCAATATAAGTCAGTTAGTTCTTAGTATTTAATAACGAAATTGACTAAAAATGCTATCAGAAAAAAAAAGTCAATTTTGAGACCTACTGTGTATTATTCAGGTGACTTCATCAAAATACATCTTGAGCAGAGATGGGCAGCTCCGAATCTTAGGAGACGGCTTCTTCTACAAACCAAGCCAGAGCAGAAAAGATGAACTATTTTGATTGGAGCTGGAGGCTATTTGCTGGGTTCGAATTTTTCTCATTCTGTTTGTATTGACAGTGACATGATACTTATGTTAAGGATTTTTTTCCATATGCATTCGTTCTATGTCTTTGTTTATATGCAATATATATTGAGAGATGGGCAGTTCTGGCTTCGGAGCCAGAGTCGAATTTAAAAATACTAGGAAGAAGTTGAAACAGATTGGAGCTGCTCATCTCTCATCTGGAGATTATTTTTTATGAGTATTTAAGTATGTTAAATCAAAAACTGAGTTAAATACTTTATAATATTCTTCAAGAGATTTGAATTGGTAAAAACAAAGAGGTTCTTATTAAAATTTCTTATTATTTAATAAAAATAATATTAAAGTTTCGGTTCACTATTATCTGCTTGATCATCATTGACAATTTTTGTACTTGCTCGTAGAAATTCTTGAAAAAATCGTTTAGCTTTTACATCATCTAATAAATATTGTCCAGCTGGAAATACATTACAATTTCGATCTAATTTATGTGGTAAAAATAAACTTTTTTTTATATCATTATTATCATTTTCAAATGGTGCACGAAGTTGTTCAATATTATCAACATGTTCTAATGTACATGGTAGTAATAATTCATGTATAATAGCTCGAACACGTGCAAATGCTTGTTGATCTTTTTTTGTAATTTTTGATGTTTCATCAAGAATATCAGTTGTTGATACATAACGACGAATTGATATATTTTGTAATGATTGTTGAAGTGAAATAAATGATAGATTTTCATTTAAAGGTAAAAGTGATCTTGGATACCAACGAAGTGTACCAAATGGAAGTAAAACTTCATTTTCTTGTGTTAAATGTATACATGGAAGTAATGTAACATGACATATAGATTTTTCTGTTAATGAAGGAATAATTAAATCAAAATAAATAAGATGTTCAATAAAATCAAGACGTATTAAATCTGGTGATATATGATAAAGTGTTTCAAAAAATAAATCACGTATTCCACGTCCATTTAAATAAAAACATCTTTTTTTATTAATATTTGGTATTAAAAATCGTTGTTGTTCAGCACGAGACCATCGTATTAAATTATCAAGATATTTTATTTGACAACATATTGATGATGAATCTCTTTCAATTTGAATTTTTCCACAATTTTTCCATACAATATAAAAATCAAAATAAAATTCTTTTGTTTCATTTATTAAATAAGATAATACATGTGTAGATGGTGGTGCAAGTAATTGAAAATTTAAAGATGAATTTTGTTTATATACACGTTCAATTAATTCTTGTACACATCGTTCAACTTTTGCTGATAATAAACGATAACGTTCAAGATAAATTTGATTTTTTTGTTCATCTTGTGATGTATTTAATGAAGATTCATTTATTGTACGCATATTTTTCCATTTATTAACCGTTATTCCAACAGTACTCATAGTAACCATCGTTGACGAACGTCGAGCCATTTCTTCTTTATTATTTTTTTATTTTATATTAATAGTGAAAAAAGACAGAAAAAGAAGAAAAGTAGTAGCAGCAATCAAACTTAAATCAACACAATCTGTGCTTGTTCTGTTTATATGCAAATAAAAAATATTCATCGAATCACGTTGAAATTTCATTGTTATTTAGAAGAAACTTTTACATTTTATTCAAAATAAAACTTTCATCCGCTTATAAACATATTTCTAACTGCCGCATCAAATGAAGAAAAAAAACACATTTTAAATATATATTTATTTTTTTTTTTTCATTAGTTTAAATAAAATTATCTGCATTATTTAATTCATAGATGTATTAGTTTTAAATGTTTCTAACTTAATATTTGTATCAGTAGTTGTAGATGAATGTATTCGAACACCAGCTGAACTAGTAGTTCGAGATGGAGTATTTAAAGATGCAGAAAATGATGCTAATAAATTCGGTTCTTTTTTTGACTTTTTTAGTTGTCTACTATGCCAATATATAGCACCAATAATTAAACAAATAAGCGCAAATGTTAATACACCAATAGCAATATAAATAGAAGTCTCACTTGATATTGTTTTTGAAGATGAAGTTACACTAAATGAATAACATTGACCATCTCGACAAACATCACTAACTATAAAAAAAAATAAAATTTATTTATATAAATTTAAAATAATACAATTACTTACGTGGACAACAATCGTATTTGATACCATCTGATTCATAACATCTTTTGCCTATTTACATATAGATATTATTTAGTTCTAGATTTTTAGTAATAGTTTTCTTTCAAACAAACCTATATGACCTGGTTGATAAAAGCAATCATCAGCACTTTGATTAATGTCAATTATTATAGTAAAATATAGTATTACAATGTATAACATAAATAATGCCATATTAATATACTAAAAGGAAATAAAAATTTTAATATTTAAACGAATGAAAGATCATATGTAAAGTAGCGAATAAAAATGCGTAGTTATATGATAACATTGTGCAACATGAAAATAAGGTGAATGAATCATTAATCTCAGTTATATCTTTTGGGCATGTTCTGTAGATTGTAATCAATTTTTATCTGTTTATTTATTTAAACTTATTCTTCTACTTAAATATTAGAAAAAAATTTTCAAAAGAAAATAAATTCTGAAAGATGCTAAAATAATATATATAACCAGATATTTGCTTGATTGTGAATTTTAACCATAATCATAATTGAGAAAATTTTTCAAATGTAATTATAGTCATGATATATAGTGGAAAGCCATGCAGATATATACGAAAATTTTCTTTTTCAAAATCTAATCGTTTGCATAGTTACATGCATATGTGATCAATCATATTCTAGAATAGCAGTTCTCAGAGTTTTATAGAGCCCAAGAAAAGAGTCCACCAAGACTTAAATGCAGAAATTAACATAATTAAAGGAAAACAAGCTAATCGACAATATAACACAATATTCTACAATCAAATAATATCGTGAAAAACTTACCCACCTATGGATTTTATAATGAAAAAAATTATCCCAATCCAATTTAAAATAGAGTAGAAAACAAGAAGTCTTTACGTTGAAAATCTACCATTTCTTATATTAAAAATTCCGTAAAGGAATCAGGTCTGATTAAGAGAGTATTTTTACCATATATATAAATAGATGTATCTTAATAACCATAGTAGCACCAACTCATGAAACCATTCCTAGGCTGTTATAGTGGATGACCTTGGTTTTAGATATCTTTGCTGAGTTTTGGAGAGAAAATTAAGATGATATTCAGAATTAGCGCCATAAACTAGATGTAATAATATGTAGCTCAATATATTTTTCAGAAAGAAATTTTTTGATGAAAGGAATCTGAAGTCTCTCAACCATTTTTTTTTCGAAAAAAACTTTTTTCCTTTAAAGACCTTTTATTTTCGTAGAAGTGATTTTCTTAATGGTACAATAATATCATTTTTAGTCAAATGAAAGCCACTTCTAAACAAAAAAATTGAATGTCCGCCAGCTTATGTGAAAACTACCCATTGTATAATATGTATGATGATTTTATGGCATTCGTATGTACAGGAATGTTTTTTTTTGATCTCCATATAAATAAATAAATATCTGATCTTTAATTTTTAGATATTTATTTTTCACTTGACAGGTCAACAGTACACATTAAATTCATAATAATTTTTTCACTTCGATTTCTGTGAAACATTTATAAACGATTCTTGTCAATTATTAAAGGGTATATGAAAGATGCACACAATGAAATTTGCCCACAGGAGTGCAAATGCGAGTTTGGAAATACAACGCATCTTTTCAAGATCATGCTCACCCTCAAGATATATTGGAAAAGATCTAAACCTGAGTAGGCACACGTAAATTGATGTAAATATTCAGTAAACCTCATTTATCTTCACTATAAGAAGGACTAAATTACCTTTCAAATATATCATTGAAAAGAGCGTTTGAAACTAGAGATCTGCAATAGACTCCAGCTCCGGCCTTGACTCCGACTCCCGCTCCGGCTCCGACTCCAGCCTTGACTCCGACTCCAATAGAGTCGAAGTCGATGTAAATTACTAAGTGATGCCGACAACGGTTTTTGTCCTCTTTTTATTTGAACTTTTTTTGTAATTGTAACGTCAACTAGGAGTGAGAAGTTATTGTTATTTTGTTGTTATTAAATAACAATAATATTTTTGTTATTGTTATTTGTGATTAATAGCAAATAACTTTTTTCTGAAAGGTCCTATTTCAGCGTTCCGTTGATTCAAATCATATCAGTTGGGTTTCCGCAAACTCCATTGCTGTGATTTGAATCAACGGAACACTGAAATAGGGCTTTTCAGAAATCAAGTTATTTATTATTAGTAACAATAACTTCTCATTTCCAACGTCAACTAAACTGAAAACATCGGCACAACGTGAGTTAGAAAAATACAATCGTTTTATTCTTTAATTAAATTTAGAACATATTTTCGTGAAGAGTTTTGCAGTCGCTACAAATATATTCAATAGACAAAAAAATTCAAAATACGCTCGAGTCTAATTTTTCTGTCTTACATTGAACATATCTGTTTATTTACTTACAATATTCTCAGAATCAGATTTGATACATAACAGTACACTAACCGTAAATTGTATTATATCTCCGTAGGCTTAAGCTTTCACTAATTTGTGAGAAAAAAATTTTCCAGAGTTTTCTAGAATCGGAGTTGGAGTCAAAAAAGTGTGACTTCGCAGATCTCTATTTAAAACCTCACAAGATTAGCTATTTGACCAAGTTTTTCAAAAGAATATGTTCAACTGGATTGGCAGTGATGGGACTAACCGTGGTGAATGTGATCATATGGATAGATGATTTGAAAAATCATAGAATAGTTTCGACCTCACAAGTACATGATTTCATAGAAATCTTTAACTTTCTCTTTATATTTGTTATTATATGAAAAAATATGTATTGAGAAATTCATGTGCGAGACTCATATTTTGCTGTATTCACAAAAGTATATATATGTTTAGAGTTGTCATAATTTTTGAAAGATTCTGCAGTAGGCGAGCCGTGACTAATATTAGTTATTATTTTTTTTCGTATATATGCATGTAATGATATGGTTGTTTTCTATCTGGATCTATTGTATTCCGTATTTTCTTCATTTAAATGCATTTTTCTTCTCAATTTCATTTTTGTTTATTACTATTTAATCATTATTTTTTCTTTTTCTTTTAATTGTTTTTTATTTTTTTTAACAAATTCATTCAATCTTCATTTATAGTACTACTTTTACCGATACTTGGTTGATAGGCAAGTATATTGAGGAAGCGTAAAAGGACAAATAATATTTTGATGATTGTTGAGATAAACTATGACACACCACTACGATCAAAATTGCTATTTGATCGATGTCTGTCATTGATTTTAACATCCGTGATTGAGAATATTTTCTGTTAAATAATCAATAACATTAATAGAAAAAATTTTGACTAGAACTTTGTATCAATATTATAATTTTAGTGTCGTTGATGGAATTAGTTTTTTTCAATCTTGTTTTTTATTTGCATTACACATAAATATAGTGTAATAATTATAATAAAAATCGTTCGAAATATAACTGCTATTATTTTAACTTCAATTTATTATTAAATTTTTTTTTCCAACAAGAAATATTTTCAACTTATATTTATTTAATAATTATATAACATGAATAATAATTAGGAATTTATCAACTTAACTAATTTAAAAATATGATATACGTAATTTCAATACTATTGATGTATTCTAAATTATATGAGATAAAAAAAGCAATCTTTTTTAAACATACTATTCTTTATACATTAAAAATGAATAATAAAATTATTTATTAAATACAAATTAAATTAATCTACAATATCTGTCAGAGAAATACTATTAATTTAAAAGTATTTTTTAATTAATATGAAAATAATTTCTTGTAGTTATTCCTCAGGATACTTAAGAAGTTCATTGAAAGATTTATGAATACAATAATAAATGGTTTTATTGTGAATGATTCGACAGTGGGTTTTGTTTCGATTAATGATAGATGACAGATATTTATCGAGCATTATTGTATATTACTCTTCTATGCCTTTCATTGTTCGCCTATATAGAACATATACACATGAATGAGGTTATTCTCTGATACATAGCGCACAGCTTTTTCTTCCTCCTACGTTTTTTTTGGGGGGTAGTTGAAAAATATAAGAGAATCGACTATGATACAAAATCAAAAGCGCATCGTTATTACTAGAAAAAAGCAAAAGGTAATTTATTCATGCGTAAAAACGGTGAATATTCGTTTCATACCTTATATAAAATGCAACATTCGTTACGACTATTAAGCACAAAATGGTCGCTATTAAAGTTTGTCTCTTGGTTTTACTTGCAATATCTTTCGTAGCTGGTTACGAAAGAAAAGCTGATCGTCGTTTATTTGCACGTCGAAATTTTCTAGGTTTGTATTGTTAATATTCTTCTTCAATTGAATTTTTTTATTTTTTTTATAATTCTTTAGATTTAGAAGATGACGATTCACAAGAATACAAGATGGCTCGTCGAGGCCGTAAGTTACTATATTATACTAACTATTAAAATAATTTAATTATTATATAAATTGAGAAAAAAACATCCGGTTAGATATACAAATTTATAATTTACCATCATTTATTTAATTATTGTATTTAGTATGTTAACTGTCCGGTACATCATATATGATGTTTGGAGCTAAAATTTGCTAGATGCAACTAGTAGACTGCGTTAGAATTTTTGGAATGTATTGCTACGATGTAAAGAAGTATCCTAGTTTTAGCTTGCACAACATATGATGCACTGGACATAATAAAATCCCAAAAAAAAGGAACAGTACTTTGCTTTTAATTGAGAAAACAAGTGAATGTTGAATTTCAGATGTTTTTATTAAAAAGCAAACTTTTCTGCTTTACTAATGTAAATGAAAATAAAAGAAGGATGTAATCTAAGAGAGATAGTTGAATCATGTGCTATATAAAAAAAAAACATTGAAGATATGTTTAAAACCTATTTTTGTGGTTTATAAATGTACTACACTCCAATAATAATATATTTTAAAATTAAGAAGAAAATAAAAAGTGAATGTAAGACAAATACTATGTTTTTCTCATAGGACCAAACAACGTGTTAGATCAACTCGCCGATAGTGATGAAATTAGTGCAGGTATGTACAACTCTCATGTGTTATACATTGTATATATATGATTATTTTCTTTTTAGCTCGTCGTGAAAAATACGATAGTGATAGCGAGGAAGAAGATCTAAAAGTACGTCGTGATAATAAACACAATAGTGATAAAGATGAACTCAGTGCACGTATGTACTACTTTCATGTGTTACACATTAAATATATATGATTATTTTCTTTTCAGGTCGTCGTGAACAATACAATAGTGATAGCGATGAAGAAGATTTAGAAGAACGTGCAAGTGGAGCTAATGCAGCTCCAGGTAAATATTATTTGTTTCATTCTTATTAATTAATATCATTTATTATTTAGGATTCACTCTAACTATTGAAAATCATGCTGCAATGAGCGTTCGTGGTCGTATTCTTTTTATAAATGGTGCAGGTAATCCAGCTGAAGCTGAAACTCCAACATTATTGGCTAATCAAAAAGGAGAATTGACAATTCCAGCTGATGCCAAAAATATACAAGTTTTCATTGACAAAGATAAGATTGCCGGACATTTTACAAATATATATAAGGGTACTATGACTGCCAAAGATGAATGTCTACGTGTAGTTGGTACTTTAGTTAAATCAGCCATTCATCCTTGCGGTGACGCACAATCTAAGAGCTAACTTATTTTGATTATTATCATAATTTTTTTTCTTTTTCAAACAATTCACTAAATTTTTTTGTTCTTCTTCGACAGCATATTAACAACTCTATTTTTTTTCTTTTTTTAATAATACATTTCATACGTTTTTTTTTTTTACTTTTTGAAGTAGTACATTTAACATCTGTTTTTTTTTTACTTTACATCATTACAAATAAATCTTTAACAAAAAACAATAGGATAAATGTTCAAATTACAGACAAACAATATACATGCACATAAGAAACTAATAATGAATTTAGATATATAATATTATACAAAAACAAAGAAAGAAAAAAAAGAAATTATTTGTTTGTTTTATAATTCTTGTTGAGATAATGAAACATTTCGAATAGCAGTACGCTAGATAAGAAAAGACAAAAAAAATTGAATTAGAAATTTTTAATAATAGATTTTACCCAAATATCTAAAATATCAGTTATGGTATGTTGAGCTGGTAATTTAAATAAAAAATATATAAAATTTCGAGATATTGTTTCAAAAAATGAATGACCATCTATCAAAAAAAAAAAACATTTTTTTATATGTAAATTTTCTTTTTCTTTTTATTTTTAATTAACCTGAATTTTCAAGTTTAGCTGGTGTAAGATTTGACATTGTTGATGTTAATGAAAGTACTTCAGGTGGTTCATTTGGATATTGTACTGATATTTTCATTTTTAATGGTGGTACAATAGGCATATCTATTTCAATAAAACGACATGTTAATTCATAATCTCGTATAGGAAAATCTTTTATATCATTTAATGATAATATTTTATCTGACAATGGTTTTAATTCATATGTAAAAGTATTCATTGATAAATGAGAAAATTCATTTTCAATAATATTAATTAAAGATGTTAAGGAATGATTATTAGTTGATGAATATGATTCATTTATTTGTTTTAATTCTGTATCTAATCGCATACTTCTTAAAAAAAAAAGACAAATAAATTAATAAAAATTTATTATTATTTTTATATACTTATGTGGTACACCATTAAGAACTTCCGTTAATGGTTCTAAAAAACGTTTTGCAACACTATATTTTAATGTTGTATCTTTACCAAGATAATCAACAATAGCACGTTGACATTGTTCAAATATTCCATTTGTTATTAAACGACCATTATTATTATTAGATGGAATCATTCCTGTCATATCAATTGTAGCTGGTATCATTACTGGTCCAAACATACGCGGATCAACTAAACGATCAACATGTTCTTTAAGACGACGTGCTATCATTAAATGTTCTGGTATTGGATTACGAATAAAAGCAGCCATTTGATCATGTATTTGTCGATATTTTGCTACTTTATCATGTTGACCTAATATAAGAACAAAGATAGAGGAAAAATTAAATTTTTTTTTATTTTTACCTTCTTGTTGGCATCGAGTTATTATTCGAGTTAAATAATGAATACGTTCATTAAAAAATTTAAATAAATAATGCATTTCATCATCAATCATTGTTGTTGGACTACCTGCATAATCTAAATACATAATATATATAGAATAATAAAAATTTTAAAAATTATCTTTATATATATATATTATATCCCTCGGAAAAAATTCTGTTAAGTGATAGTAGATGATTAGACATTTTTTTTTAAATATCCGATACCAGGTGCAGGCATAAAATTTAATAAAGTTTTTATGAATTTTATATCCGTTTATATTGAATAAATAAATTTTCTTTATGAAAATTAAACAGTTACATGTACTATAAATAATGTATTATATGATCATTATAATTGTTTCGATTTTTCTTTTTTTAAGATGAACATTGTAATTCAGAGATGTAGAATCTGGTGAAAGTATAAATTTTTTCTTTATTATAAAATTTCATATGTTATTATACGATATTTTTTTTTATGTTGAAAAAAATAGTCATTGTCTATCTTTCATATGGCTAAAATAATCATTGAATACAGTTCTCATCAAAAAAATTAGATGCATACAGTGATAGTATATCCTAATGTAAGATTACTTCTTCATTTAATGAATTATTTAATAAAAATATTTAAAAAAACTATGAATATCATCTACTAGTTTTTGTATTTGTATAAAATATATCTCTATCTGTAATCTCAAACAAACATCTTAGTTTTTATTCTGAACATGATTGTTATACAGTAATTGTATTTTATTTTTATATATTTCAAGTTTAGTGTTTGCAAAAATGAATTCATTAATCTATCAATTCCTGTTCGTATAAAGACGACATATCTAGATAGATTGTTCATCAACAGGAAAAAGAATGGTATATCTTTAAAATACATTTCAATTGCTACAAATTCTTTACCTGATATAATTAATTTTTCTTGAATATATACCTCGAGATCTGAGTAATGAGATATTCTAGAAATATATATTTAAAGAAAAAGTAGATATACGATAAACATAAACAATAGTAGTATCTGGAGAAGTTCAATGAATGAAAAAAGAAAGAAAGATGCAAGATCTTATCAATGTATATCTATAGATAAATTAGAATTAATTTAAAAACTAAAACTTTTACTATAAAGGAAATTATTTTTTTCGAAAATTTCTTCGATTCGATGATCAATGCATACGCATAGATTCTGTATCTCTACTGTACCTATTAATTCTATTTCTGATATTTATATGATAGTATTAATAATAATAAGAGTTTTAAAACTATCTTACTCGGCATATTCATTGGAGACATTTGTGGTCGATAGACACCCATTTGTGGTGATTGAGTCATCATATAACGTGCTAATGGATTTTGACCAGGTGGTCCTATTGGTGTTTGTGGTTGTTGCATCATGCCAGGATGAGAATGAGGTGATGGAACATTGCCAATCATCATTGGATCAGAACCACTGATAATTTAACAAAAAAAAAAAGGATTAGAAGATATTTTTTCAAATACAGATAATTTAATTTACGGTGTCATTGGACTAGGTTGTTGTTGTGGTTGAGGAACTTGAGTTGTTGGCAATGATTGATTCCGAACATTTCGATTCATCTAAAAAATAATGATATTATCTCGATTGTGTTTATTTTTTTTATTCTGTACATACTGTACGTAATCTGGCTTGTGTAGCATTTTGAGTAGCAGTTGGTGATTGTTTTGTTGGGTTTGGACTAGTAAGAAGTTGTTGAAGAACTAAATAGAATTTTATTAAAAATAGTTAATAATATAAACGGATTAGATATACTTTCATCTGAACTACCAGCTGATGTAGTAGGAGTTGATGTTGATGATCCTCCACTATTCATTGATAATGTTTGTGGTAATATGGAAGGATGAGATGGTGGCTGTTGTGATAATTGAATAGAATTTGATGATTCTTGTTGTTGTTGTTGTTGATTAAGATGATTTTGTTGACGTACTTGTTGTAAATGCTAAACAATTCAGACATAGATGTTTTGGTTTCCTTTTTTTTGAGATTATTGTACTAATTTACCTGAACAATTGCACGCTGTTGAGGTGTAATTGTTGTGGGTTGACTAGAAAGAGATGGTGTCTGTTGTTGATTGTATTGTAATGGTTGTTGTTGAGTATATTGTGATGGTTGCTGTTGATTATATTGTACTGATTGTTGTTGTTGCTGTCTCATTTGTTGCATTTGTACTCCCGATAGCTGTTGTTGTTGTGATATTGACGGTTGCATTAATTCTTGTTTAATCTGTTGTTGTTGTTGATGTGACACTGATGGAACTATTAATTCTTGTTTAATTTGCTGTTGTTGTGGTATTGGTGGTACCATTAATTCTTGCTTAATCTGTTGTTGTTGTTGTTGTTGTTGTTGTTGTTGCTGCTGCTGCTGCTGCATAGAAAAATTTTGTGGATTTTGTCTCATTTGAATATTAGGCGTAGGTGGTTGAGGTTCTTGTTTAATGTTTATCATTGGTGTAGATGATGCAATTGATGATGATTGTAATGATGCTTGCATTGGATATGAAGGAGGGAGTTGTTGTTGTTGTTGAGACATTCCTATCATTGAATTTTGTTGAGATGACATATACATTTGTTGCTGTTGTTGTTGCTGAAATATTAGAAAGTATAA
This sequence comes from Macrotrachela quadricornifera, assembly GCA_022393335.1. NCBI lineage: Eukaryota > Metazoa > Rotifera > Eurotatoria > Philodinida > Philodinidae > Macrotrachela > Macrotrachela quadricornifera. The sequence goes on along the minus strand of JAJEKB010020369.1, from coordinate 35,749 downwards.
TTTTTAAAAGGAAATTTAAAATATTATGTACCTGTGGAGGTATCATTGATTGTTGTTGTTGTTGTTGTTGTTGTTGTATTTGTTGTATTTGTTGACTTCTTTGTTGTAGTAATGATTGAAGAACTTTTTTATACAGTACCTTAGAGAAGAAACAAAATCAGTAATAGAATATAAATAAGAAAAAGAAAATTTCATTACAGCTTTTCCACCACTTCTTGCAATTGCTTGTTCATCACAATGTTTAGCCATTTCTCGATTACCATTAAAAATATGTGTTCTAAAGAAAAAAGTATTTTACGTTATTAAGAAAATTGTTTTTCTTAAATTTAGATTTCTATTACAATCGTGCTATACAATTTTCACGATCAGCTGGTGTTATCATTTGTTGATCATCAGCTTGTGCTAAACCAACATTATTTCCTCCTGTTAGACCATCAGTATTCATCATTTTTATCTATAGAAAAAACAAATAATTTAACAATATATTATATCTTTTTTTTTAATATAATAACAATTATGCTTAAATATTCACACACCGGTGTGTAAAATATAAAATAAAAAACAGCACCAAAAACAAAAAAAAAAATAACAAAATAAAACAAAAAAAAATTAAATTAAATTAATGAAGCACTGTTAAATTGTTTAAACGTTTCTTCCATGACCACTTTTGGTATTCATTTGTTGGATCACATACAGCCATATAAATATCTGCATTAGTTGTTGATGATAATTCCATACAAGCACCTGATGAATGTCGTATCATATTATTCTTAAAATACAAAAAAAAAAAGAAAATTTTATTTAAACTATCTATATAAATATTTTCATTTATACTTCATAAAACCACATTTGATTTCCTTGCATTGAATGACATATCATTGAAACAATTTTTCCTGTTTGATGTAATTTTCCTCCAATATAATCTAAACATTTTTCTTCTCGTCGTATTTCATAAGTTTTTGATAAAAGAAAAAATTGATTTCCACCTTGACCGTGACATGGATAACCAATAACTGGTTTATCACGATCTTCAATTTCTTGTGAATCAACACATATACTACTTTTTGCATGATTTCGAATCTTAAAAAATTTTATTATTATCAATTTTATTTTAGAAAAATAAAAAATAACAAAATTAACTCTAACCTCTCCATAATATAAACTTTCTCCTGGTATAAATTGTTCAGGATAAATATTATCAAGAAACCATTTAAATGATTTACATTGTAAACGTTCACGAATTTTTTTTCGATCAGATACATCACCATAATCACCCTAAATAAATATATTTAATATATGATGAAAAACTATTCATACAAAATAATGACAAGTAATTCTAATTTACTACTATATTACTATTTAATACATCAAAAAAGAAAAACTGTTTTCTTACAAGATTAAAACTAAGTCGTTCATAATAATATTGCTAAAAAAAAACAAATAAATAAATACAAAATTTATTTTATTTTATTATTTTAATTGAATTACTTTATAATCATCAAGCCATACTTCAGCAAGACGAACAGTATTTTTTTTTACAACATTTATATTTTTTGGCCAACTATATGGTGAACGTTTTCGAAATACATGACCAACATGTGAACATGGAGCACATAAAAGTTCACCGCCACATTGCCAAAGCTTAATTAAAAAAGACTTTCTTTTTTACGAAAAAGAATTTTATATACTTTAAAAGAAAGTTCAAGATTTTCACCACCCCAAATATCCATGCCTGGATCATACATTCCTAATTGTTCAAACCAATCTCGATCTATAGCAAATAATCCACCAGCCATTGTTGGACTCCTTCAACACAAAAAAAAACCAAAAACGTTAAAGTTTATTTAATAATAAATATGTATTTAACCTTATTGGATCAGTTCTATTTTGTCGTCTTTTCATTTCTCTTTCAGGTGTTGTATGCCAATTAAATATAAGATTCCAATCAAATCCTCCAACTTGAATATTTTGTATAGGTGTTACTCGAAATTCAAATGTTGAATCATCAATTATTTCAATTAATGGTACAACAGATACTTTAGGATTTCTTGCAATTGGATCTAATAATGGTTCAATCCATCCTAAGCGAATAAAAAAATAAAATATTACTTCTTTTTGTTTTGTTTTTTCGTTTAATTACCTTCCGCACATTCACAATGTGAATCTAAAAATATTAAAACTTGTCCTTTTGCATCATAAGCACCTAATAAACGAGCTCTAATAAGACCTTCACGTTTATCTGTTCGTAATAATCGAACATTTTTTATTGGTTTTATATCATTTTCAAGCATTTCATGTAAATGTTCTAATAAAAAATAAATGAAAAATATTTTTTATATAATTTATACTTACCAATAAACACAAACCTTTATCAGAAAAATCATCAACAATTATAACTTCTGTTAATAAATGTGCTGGTGTACGATCAATAACAGACCATATTGTACGTAATAATGTTGATCGAGCTTCATTATGAAATATAATAATAACTGATGCACTAGGTAAATTTGGATGAAATTGAACTTTTTTACATCTAAATAAATAAATATTATTTCTAATTAAATTTAAGCTTTTTTTTTTTTACTCAGGATCACGAACATCAGCTAAACTTCTTCTTACTGATATCATATCACTAGCATATTGATTAAATGCATTATTTTTCCATCCATTATCATATTCTTGTCTTTCTTCTTCTGTTAATTTATCTTTTCTTATTCGTACAGGATTTCCCATTTCACCTGGTCCACTTAAATTTCTATGATTCTGTTCATCTTCAAGTTCTGGTGCAACAACTTGTACTTGTGCATTCATATTTTTTGCTTGTTCAATTGCTTTAATACGTTCTTCAGGTGGATGATCATGATCAATTTGTTGATATTTAAATGGTAAAGCATTTTTTATACGATCAATTAATGATGGTATAGATACTATTCGATCGACAACATTTATTGGTATATCATTATTTGAACGAGATGGTAATGATGTATCAGTACGTAATGAAAATATAAGAATTGTTGTAAACCATAATGTTGGAATTAGAAGAAAATATTTTAAAAGACCACGTCGATGAGATGCCATTTATTTCGAATAGTAAAACGACAAATGTTGCATTTAGATGATGATAATGATAATGATACCAATGGAAATGATGTCGAAGCACCATCTGGTTTGATCTATTGTTTCAAAAAGAAAAAAAAAAGGAGAGAAAAGCGTATTATTTTGCTTTCCCTCCTTTTCGTATTGTTCTGTTCTTTTCGTTTAAAATATCTAGTTGACAATTCCATAGAATATATTTTATGGAATATAAATGCATAAATGTGTAAGTATAAGAATAATTTAAAATAACAGAATGAAGTTTATTGTCATGGAATTTTCTATTAAAATGTAAGGTAAATATATAACATCGTGATAGGTCTATTATTTTTGTTGAAAAATAAATTGATGCATTCAAAGTGCATATTATTAAATTTTTTTTTCTTACGCGCTTTCTTTTTCTTTGTCTAGATAAATTTATAGTATATTTATCATGCCGGCTAAATCTCCTGATAATATGTCTACAGCACCAAATTCAACTACAATGTATAAAATTACTACGACAAGTTCTGATGGTGAATTTACTGATCAAGAATTACTTAATTTAGTTAATTATTTTGAAATTAGTCGAGTTGAACTAAAGAATGTATGTTGTATTTGAAAATTTAAAAAAAAAATTTTTTGTTCATTATATTTCTAGCGTGTTGATTCATTACTTGCTCAACCAATACTTAAAGCAAAACAAGTTGATTTAGATGCACCAAAATTATTTGAAGGTAAATAAGATATTCTTCTTTTTTTTATTTTATTTAGATTTTTTTATAATTTTAAGATGATTATATTAAAAGTCATGGTAATAGTCTTAGTTTAAAATTGTATTCTCAAGGTGATCAAATTACATTAGCTATTGCTTCGGTATAAAAGAAAAAAACAAGATTTATTTATTTATTATTTTTTTTCTGTATTAGACTCTTCGACTTTTAGCTAATAATTCAACAATTCATTCATTTAGTCAAAGTTGGCTTTCAGCAAAATTTTTTTTTCGTGATTATACAGATCCACTTAATTATGGTCTTATTGCTGATCGAGTAATGAATATTATAAATAACAAACAAAATTAAGAATACTTTTTTTAGACGGGTGCTCGTGGTCTTATTTTAGGTGTTCAAGCATTTGTTATTCGTCATTTACTTATGAAAAATGTTTTATCACAAAGTAAACATCGGTTTGTATATCCATTAAAATGATATAAAATAGTTTACTATTTATTTATTTTTTCTATTCAGTTCTATTTCAGTTAGTGTTGAAGCACGTACCGAAGCACTTGTTGATGCACTTACTGAAGTATGACTAAACTTTATAAATATATCAAACGACTCTACTTGTATTTTTCATATTTTTCTTTTATTATCCCTTTAGTTGAAACGCTTGGGTTAGATATAATCAATAGCCGTGCTTTGCATTCTACTTGTTTTTTTTTATCATTTAGCTCTATTTAAAAACAGATTTGGAGCGACCGAATTTTAATTGCGCAAAAATGAGGTTTTCTTATCTTATCATACTATTATCAGATATGTTTTATTAAAAAGCAAATAGATTGTAAAACATAACATGAAAAGTTCTACAATTTACAAACAGCAATGATAAATAGATGAAATTTTTTTGTTTAAAATTTTGTTCATTTTGAAAACAAAAACGTATAATAATCAGATATTATGTCTAATTCAAGTATTTTAATCAAGAGGATGATAAAGAAGAAATATCAAAAATACATTATAGTCAAATTTATTTCTGAGACATTTGAAATGTTTAATAATCTTTTTTTTTCATATTTAAAAGATTTTATGGCAAGCAGGTGAACATCGAGGAGCTACAGTTTCTATTCCATATAGTGGTGATGCATGTTTTACAAATCATGGTGAACATTATGTACCCGATGGAATAACTGAAAGAGTAAAAAAAATATTTTCTTTCGTTTTTTTTATTTAAATTAGAAAATAATTATTTTCTAGTTACATATGTTTGAATTTGTTGATATGGCTAAACTTCGGTCATTTATTATTAAATGTTTACCATATGTATATAAATAATTAAATAAAAATTATTTTATATCTTTTATTTATTTATAGTTTATGAAAGAAAATGGTGTTATTATATTTCTTTATAGCCTTATGTTATCACGTACATTAAAAAAGTAGAAAAATTATTATAATTTTTTTTATATGAAAATTAATTTATTATTATTATTATAGATTAATTGATGATCTTGATCATACACGTTTAGTAGGTGAACGAGATGAATCAACAATTCAAATGGTTACATTAGCATTAACTGGACGAGCTTTACATTATTTTCATAATGGTGTTATTGATGTTGATTCAAATGGAAATTTAATGGTATTAGAAAAAAAAATAAGAATAATATTCTTTTTCTTTTTATTATTAAAAATATTTTTTTTTAGGAAAAACCTCAACATGGTGTAAAAAATCGTTGTTCAGTTGGTTTTCTTTATTGGTCAAAATATGATGAAGATTCAAATTTGCATAAACAAGAAATTGGTTCAATGTTACGTACACCAAAAGTACCTGTATGGCTTGTTTGTTTAAATCGTCGTTATGGTTTAATATTTTCAACAAATATTAATCTTTTAAATAATTGGATTTATGAAAATTATTTTCAATTACATGTATATACAGGTTTAAAAAAACAAGAAGAATCTTGTTTACTTTCAATTGATACACGACAACAATATCCAACATCAATTTATGGTGATTTATTTCAAGATAATGATCAACGTGTACCAAATTTTATTCAATTATTACAAACACGGTGATAAAAATTTTCCTTTTTTTTTTTTTGATGTTCATAAATATTAATTTATTTTATTTTAGATGGCCAGGATGTATAATTGAAAATGCTGATGAAGTCTCACATGAATTAATGACACTTTTTTAATATTAAAACAACAAATTTTATGATTAATACATGACTGTAGATATCTTTAATTTCATTTATTATATTTTTTGTGTTTGAAATTTTAATTTTGGTTTTTTCTTGAATTAAAAAAAATAATGAATAGCTTCTTTTTTTTGTCGTAGGACGACTTTATATGAATAATTAAATCTTACAAATAAAGAAATTTTCTGCATATTATTTTGATTGTGTACTAAATTTTTTAATATATAGGTTATTTTCATTTAGGTTCCGCCAATGAATAAGTAGACTATGCATGAAATGTATTCATTTAAAATGATATATTTCATTTTATCGACTTATTTTTAAGAAAAAAACTAATACCAATTGAACTTATGTATTATTTTTATCTATAACAAGAAAAGATCTCATTTGAATCAGTTCCTATTGAAACTCGGGTATAATAGAGACCATCTTCGTGTCTTTCTTCTCATCGCTTTGCATTCTATAAATACTTTTATACATTATTCGAATCATTTAATGAAAAAAATGTTCATTTCTCCTAAAATTTCGATCAAATGAACCACATTTAACAAAAGTAGCGTCATCAAAATGAAAGATTTCTCAACTATTGATATCCAATAAAAAGAACAATGCAACACGAATCGAAAAAACTGAAATTCGGAAGACCGAGAGATTCGAGCTTGGTACATCCCTAACCTCGAATAGATTAAAGATAATAAATAGAAAGAGAACGAAAAACGAAAGAATACCGACCAAGACGTTAGCGACAACATTATATCATACGTTAACACTAACATTCATTCATTATCTTCTAAAACGTAAAAAACTTTTTAAATAATGTCATTTATCTAATATGTTATAGACTTTAAAAATTTGAACAAAACATTGATTTTTTATTTATTATATACCTGTAAATATTATATTAAAATTAAAAATATATATATATTGTTATTTTTTTAAATATCTGACATTATCGTTGTGGTTTATGAACAAGAGAATGTGCAATCCAATCTAAAAATCTTCTTGTATCATTTTGTGCTGATTGAATTTTTTTTTTATATGCTTGTATAGCATGTTTTGTTTCATATGGTTTATCACCAATTAAAAATAATGATTGCCGTAAATAATTTAAATGTGTTATATTATTTAATAATGGTAAACGTGCATAAATAATTAAATAAAGTAAACCAAATAATGATGTAGCATTTTCACGTAATAAACGAAATGTTTGTAAACATATTTGTATAAAATTTCGATAATCAATTGTATCATTTTGTTTTCGATTATTTATTACATAAAGAAATGGTTCAACAAGAACAATACTTGTTGTTTCACGTGGAAATATATTTCCAAATTTAACATAATCACCTAATATATGACCAAAATCAACATGAAATAATCGACCATCTGGTGTTAACATTATATTTGATGGATGACGATCACCTTAATATAAAATATAAAAGAATATATTAAAATAATTAAAAATTTCTTTTTTTTACCAAGTCCAATAATAAAACCAGCAGTACAATATGCTGCACATGATTTTTGAAATTTAGCAAGAACATTAGTTGGTACAGTCATTTCTGTTGTATCACTTGTTGTTCCACTAGAAGTATTTCGACGTGATGTTTTTCCTAATGGAATTCTAAAAATATTTTAAATATTTAACAAAAAATAAAAATAAACATTTTAAATTTTTATTTATTTACGTTTGTGCAGTATTATTTTGTGTAACTAACCAATCATAAACAACATTTCGTTTTATAGTTGTTGTTGTATTAAATTTATGATAAATATTTAAAATTGTATATGCATTAGGTACAATACGAATAAAACCTGTTGTTTCACTTGTACACATAACATCATAAAATGTCATATGAAGATTTTGTAATTGTGAAAAATCTTCATTTATATTATTAATACTATTTTTTTTCCATATGGAATCAAATAAATGAAATATTTGTAATGTTAAAACATCTTGTCGTAGATCATCACCAATTTTATAAATTAATTCAAAACGTTCATGTTTTGAATTAAGTGCATTTTCCCAAACAAGTTTAAATGGTCGCATAAATGAATCATATACTTGACATTCATCAATTAATAATGAACCAAGTAAACATCCCGTATCTAATGGTGATATACAACGCCATGAATTTTTATCTGATTCATGTAAACGTTTAAGTAAATCTTGTCTCATACTTGATGCATCTTTAACATTTGTTGATCTTATTCGTTGATTTATTGTATTTAATTTTAATGTTAATGTAACTTGAGTTTGTAAATCATTTGATATAGTTAAACCACAATATGTTTTATATATTTCAAACATAACACGAGCATTACGTGTATGAATATCTTTTAATGTCCAAAATAATTTTTGACCAATAGATCGATGACATAATGCTCGTTTAAGAATAAGACGTATTAATGGTGTATCAATATAATGTTCAAATTGAAGTGCACCTTGAATTATTTGTGGTAAATAAAAAAGAAATAAATGATTAGATAATTTTGCTAATTGTGATACAGCATAAGAACGTATATGTGCATCAGGTAATGTACAATCAAGAAGAAAAAAACACATTTCAAATGACATTGGTGGCCATAATTCAATTAATTTATACATTGAAAAAAGTTTTTCATAAATTATTGTATTATTATTATTATTATTATTATTATTAATAGCAAGCATTGAACGATGAATATCAGCAAGAATAGAATGAAGAACGCAAGGTAAAGCATCTATAGGTGCTAATGAACAATCAGAAAGCCAAGAAGGTTCTCGTACCATATATTGTGTCTATAGAAATAAAACAAAATCATAAAAATAAAAAATATAAAATAATTTCCTACTTCATCATTGAGAATACCTAATAAATAATTTAATACTTCTCCATTAGCAACATCATTTAATTCATGATTTTGTTGTTGTTTAGCTGTTGTTACTGCTGTTGGTGTTGGTTTATCAATATGATTTAATTTTTCTGATATTTCTTTATTTGAATAATACCGATATGATTGAAAATCAAATTTAAGTTTTATTTCATAATTATCTGATATTGATTCATTATATGATGAACCAATAAAACCATCAGGATAAAGATGTTTTGAATTTGGAATATTTTGTTTTGAATTAATTGAATTAAATGTAAATTCATGTGAACCATTTAATAAAAATCCATTTGAACGAAATAAACTAATATTAAGAAAATATGTTTCAGATTGTTTATTTGTTAATGAAAAACAAAGTAATGTTCCAGGTAAAAGATTAGCAATAGGTAATGTTGTATTTTGTGTTATTTCTTCCATACATGTATTATTCCAAGTAATTTGTTCAAATGAATATAAACAACGACGTCCATAATAAATTCCGGAATGAAATTGAAATAATGTTTGTTTAGCATGTAATGATGGTCGAAGACGAAGTGTAAATTTAAATAATAATGATAATATTTGATTTGATAATAATTGTTGATTAATATCATTTTGTTTTAATGTTAATGAAAATATATCTGGTTCACATATTGAATTATTTAATCCAATTCTTTTACTTTTTTTTGGTAATTCAATATAAATTAATTGTAAATGTATTTTAATATCTTTTTGTAAACATTCTTGAATATATTTATATTGAAGTAATGGATAAGATTCTGATGTTAATAAAAATTCATTACGATAAGAAAATTTTAACATTGGTTGACTTGATGCATTAAAATAGTCTAATGATGATTTATTTTTATCATTAAGTATACGTTCAATTAATTGTTGACATGTTGTTGTTGATGAACAACTGTAAGGTTTATCTCGTCGTTCAATATAAACAGAAAATGTATCCATATTTGATAAAATTGTTTGTGATATTGAAGGTGGAGCATGAAGAATTTCTTGTGGTATTGTTGTATCACGCCATTCAACTAATTGTTCAATAAAATGTACAAGAGATTCCATATCATATTGATCAATTGATGATAACCATTTACATAATGGTGTTGGTAATTCACCTTTTGCACTAACACGTACAAATGGATAAACAAGACCAAGTGTATCTAATGGTTGTTTTTCATCTAAGAGTAAATCACCTGTATCATTTGTAAATGTATGTGTTATAGAAAGAAAATGAAATGGCCATGTTATAGCATAACGTTTACGTAGTATTTCACGAAGATGAGCTAATGTTTCATGTTGATCACGTTCAATACATGCAACAAGACCATTTGGTAAAAGAACATCAATTGTATGAAATACATCTGTTGGAGATTTATTTGATTTTGTATCTTCGAATGCAGTTATATAACATTCCGATGGAACTATTCAAATAGAAATAGAAAGTTATATTTAAAAAAAATTTCAACAAAGCAAGATTGTGATTTTTAATTTTAATAATTAAAATTTTTATATACTATAAGAATTTTGTTTATAGAACTATTACAGAGCTTTCGATGAAGTATTTTTGTGAAAACACCAAGATTTTGTCAAGATGTTCAAAAAACAAGCTACGTTGCAGAAATTTTAGGACATCCTATATTTTACAGTGTTTAATATTTGGATATAACGTCGTCATTTCTCAAAGGAATTTAAAATTATATTTTTCTATTCAAATAATCAGTGAAAAAAGCTCTACAAAGTCTGATATAATAAAAAGTTTTTGAACACTATAATTTTGTTTCTTTTTTATTGTATTTTAAATTCAAGGATTTTCACATTAAACAAGTGTATGTATGTAGTATTCAATCTCTACTATACGAGTATATAATGAAATTCAGTTATTATTACATAATTTTAATACATGACACAAAAACAGAAAAATGATCCTAAGCTTTTGAAGTTTACTGTTTCTATCCTCTATTTGTCTTGCTATTACAAAATTCAATCCTTACAAAAATTTTAAGTTTAGTTTTTATTACTTTTGTATATTAAAAGTACATTTCACTCGTTTTTTTTTTCTAGAAAAAAAAATGTTGTCACGGTGACTCACTATAGTAATCATAACTTGGCAAGTCTTCAAGCATGTTTATCTAGAAGAGAAAAAAAATCATATGAAATATGATGAATAAGAAATAACAAATGTTCTGTTACGTCGACTTTGTTCGATCAAAAAAATGTATTATTCAGTTGAATTCAACTGTTAAAAATTTTTGTAGGACATTTGATAAATAGCAATATTTCATCTTTTTCTTTTTCTTTCTTACTTTATTTTTACATACAACCTTAAATGTAAAATAAAAGAATGTTGTTCAGTATTCAGTTGTTTTTATTTTGATAAAAAACGAAATGATTAACCTTCACTATATGTTATTCATGAAAGGTAAGAATAACGAGTAAAAAAAGCCTAGTCCATAGTATACACGCATAAAGTGCTGTACTATCTGTTATCAGTTGCCTTTAAAAGAAGGCAAAGAATAAAGAAAACGGAGTAAATCAATAAATATATCTACGAATGGTAAGTTAAAATATAATGATAGTATGTGAGAAGTATGTTGTAGTATATAGAATAGTCTAGGAAGGGAATGAAATTATATTTATAATATTGCTAGCATGCCACACCATTTTGTAAGTACTATTTCGATAAAAAATTGACGATATATGTCATCATAGGAAAGAAAAAAAGTGAGAGAAGTAAGAAACAGAACGGTCAAAGATGAATAATCTTAAATGAAAGAAACCACTATTGAACAACTTTATATCCACTGAATAAATAATATATAAAATGACTAACTATAAATAGCAAAAAAAACGGGAAAAGTATATTTCTTAACAAAATTCAGTGACTCATGTCTTAATACACTTTTTTTTTCAATAGATATGACAGATAAAAGTTCAAATGAATATAACATATAAAATTGTTAAACGACAGATGTCGTTACAACAAAAATACATTTACACTATAGTCAACATATATTTCAGATAATACACTTTATCTAAAATGAATGAATTCCAAAAATCTATCAGTTCATCTTAATCTTATAATAGCAATTTTAATTATTCTCTGATGATATTATCTGTAAATCATTCAATAAATTAATACATTATTATAATATGTTCTATTGTAATCAATTTAGATTGATTATATAACAGAATAACTTTACTATATAACGAATTCTCTTATCATTATGGTTGATATCAACATGTTACCTTGATGTCATTCATGATATCAACTTAATAGGTACTATAGAATAGTGTTATAAAGTCAATTGTTAGAGAAAAAATATTTTATTTTTACGAATGCATCATAGTGCTAGTATATTTTGAAGGTGTTTTTTTCTGTAAAGAATGACTTTTGAAATTTGTATTTTTAGTAAAAATTGCCATTTTTTAAAGGTAATTATGATTATGGTAAAGCAGAATGTATTTTGAATATTATATGGAAGGAAGAAATAATTGTGAATAAAAGGAATTTCTTAAATAAGTTATCAAACATACCTTAGGAGTGATACATCTTCAAAATATTGATCCAATAGGTGGTGTTCATAAAGATAAAATATATCTCAGGTGAATATTCAGTTTCATTAAGGGAAAATTTTGAAAAAACCAAGAATCTATAGAAAACTTATTTAATCGAAGCGTTTTCTATACCAACATGCATTTATTTTAACGTATATTCCAAATTGAAAATTTAACAAATTGAAGTAAATTGATAAAAGAACATAACCAAAATCATTCTATTGCATGTTTCTAGCAGTTACTTTTTTGTTACAATGTGTAAAGATTTAAAGAAAAATGTAAAGTTAATGTACAAATACTTCTATTTAATTTATATTTAGACCTTTTATTGAATTTCAACAAAACGTTTGAGTATATCAATTATGATTCAACTTTTGCTCTACTAGCTGTAATGAATTTTTCTTGATATCTTTAGACGTTCTGACAAAGAATGTACTGATAAACATGCAATACAAAGTGTAAATGTGATGAAAAGAGTATAATATAGATAAACGAACAGAATAAAACTTTTACATAGAATAGGGTACGTTTAAAGTTTAACAAAAAACATTCGAACTGATAATAAAACGTATTTAAACGCTGATTTTTGCAATTTTTTTTTTACATATAGTAGTATATGATAGAAACATTATCTATTATCTCTATTTCGAAAATTCTTTCTATTCTCTTTACTATCATTTGCCGTCATATTACCAATCCTTCTTATTATTATACTACATAACTCCTACCATATATCTTTGTTTTTTCTTTGCTGACATTCTTTTCGCATTTAACTATTCTTTGCATAAACTATATTCATTAAATTTCTTGTTAATACAATATTCAAATAAATACACATACGTGTTACTTCTATTAATCTTCAACTGATCCTTTCTGTATATCAATTTATTTTATATATACATAACATAAATCTTTGTTTCGTCTATTTTATATTATTTAGTTATTTTCAGATGAATATTAATTAAAAATGAATGAAATAACTGATACAATAAATATTCTTAATTTAGAAGCTTGGAATGCTGCAGAAACAAGTGTTTTATCTTATATAAAAACTCCTATTCAAAATACATTTTTTAAAAATAATTCAGATTTAATTGGTAAAGCACTTCGTCAATCTATAATTTATTTTGCTGAAACATTAAATACAACTGATCGATTTTCATGTATACTTGGAAATGAATTTCGCACAGCACGTACTCATAAATATGAATTATCACGTTCTGAAAATGAAAAAACAACGGAAACAACCACAACAGCAACACCAATGGAAATAACAACATTTGCACCAATTGCCTTTGAATATATGCGTACATGTATTGGTATAACACGAAATGATTTTCAATCATCATTTAATACAGGTGAATTAATTAATTTTGCTAATACAGGAAGATCAGGTTCACAAATGTATAAAACTCAAGATGATGTAAATAAAATAATTTCTTTTATCTCTTATTTAATAATTAATTTAGGTTTATATTATAAAAACATTACGTGATCATGAAGCAAAACTTTTACTTCAAACATTATCTGGTCTTTATTTACGTTATTCAAATACATCTTCATTAATGACACGATATGTTGGTTTATATTCCGTAAATATGCGTTCAATATTTCCATCAGAAATTTATTGTGTTTTAATGATAAATAATTTACCATCAATTCTTGATATTCATGAAATATATGATCTTAAAGGATCACGTGTTGGTCGATTTTCAAGTATGAATTTACAATTACCACGTTTAAAAGCATTAAAAGATCGTGATTTTGAATCATTTTATAAATATGGTATTCGTATTCCACATGAAATTTATCGACGTTTAAAAATTACACTAGAAGCTGATATGTTTGAATTAAGAAAAATGATGATTACTGATTATAGTCTTATGGTAGGTGTTTATCAATTAGATGAATTCATACAAGATAAAGAAAATAAGGAAGGAACTCCGAAATTAAAACTTAAACCACAATTAGGTACAAGTTCATTTTTTCAAATAATGTATGTTGACCCAGCAGCAATTACACCATCTAAGAATCTCGATGAAACAAATACAAAAAATGATATTTCAAAAACAAAATTAATTAATAAATTTATTATGAAACCATTACATCTTCTTGCATGTCCACAAGAATATACATTTAATGATAATAGTATGGCAACGTCATTATTAGGTTTGTAATAAATCATTTTTGATTTGAGAAATATTTGTATGATATTAACAAATTGTTGAATATACTACATAATACGATGCAAGATCGAATACAATATTATTATTTATTTTATAGAAAAAAGTTTTTTTGTTTTCTAATTGATTTTACAAGACCGTATACGAACAAAGTTTTAAATTCAATTCTTGCAAATATTTTTCAATAAAAAATCGAATACTTTTCCACATCGTCAATTTCTCTTCATCAATATATCCCTATAATTGTGCAGATTTCTCTTAAAATTAAATAAAAAGTGAATAAATTCAATTATTCTTTCTTCATTATTACATAAACATAATCAAAAAATTATAATTAATATTCAAGGTATTCCTGGTGTAACATATGATGGTCGTCGTGTACTTCTTTATCCAGCTTTAATTGATTGTTTACAAACGTTTGATGGTTTTAAACGTATGCAACATGCAATACAAACTTTTCGTGATCCAAAACAAGCTCCTGATTATAGGTAAATTTTTCTGATATGTCTAGATATGAATTTTATATTTATTGTTTTTTAGTGTTATTCATCCCGATGAATATGAAAAACGTCTTATTCGATTTTTATTTGATAAAATATTTATTGATTCAAAGCAAACATTAGATGAATTACTTGCTGCTCCTATTATATCTGATGATCTTTTACAAAGTAGTATTCAAGAAGAATATGAAAATGGAAATGGATATTCAAATGAACCACGTGAATCATTTGAATTTATTAATATACAAAATACTGAAATAAATGGTGAACCAATTATTGAAACAGTTCAAGTCATACAAAATTTAACTATTCAACCATTGACAACAACAGATAATGACAAAATTTTAATTGAAAGTACACCACTTTAACTTATTTTATTGTTAAATAAATCTTGTTATCTTTTTATTCAAAAGACAATATGATTTTTTTTTCTTACTTTTTTTATGAACTTTGTTTATACTTGCATAACAAACGCTAAAGACTGATCTCTTTCTATAAGATATTTTTTTTATTCTATCGTATTATCCACAATAACATATTTTATTTCATCAAAACTTCATCACATTCATCAAACGACATTCCCTTTTTTAAATTTAAAAACTAACACAATATCTTTTGCACTAATATGAAAAAAAACCAAGACAGACAATAGGGAAAAGAAAAAGATCTTTTGATTGCATTCTTTATACAAATTTGTTTGTTTAAAAAAACTAATATCAAGTAAAATTATTATATGAATGATCATTATTAAAAGAGACTACAATGAAGATCGCTATTGCAGAAATACAAAAAAAAAAAAAAAATCAGATAAAACGAGAATGTAAAAAGAATATTCTGTTATATTTGTTTATTTTTATAATTTAACATTTCGATCATCAAATGAATCAACACGAAGTTGAAGTTCATTTCCATAATAATTTGGATCATTATCATCAATATCATCATCTTGTAAATCATCACGATAAAGTCCTGAATCAACTGAATCAAATGGTACACTAGCACGACGTGAAAATGAACCATTACGACGTTTATGTTCGGCTGCTTGTTCAGTTATACGATTTGCAACTGAAAATTTCGGAATACTCATATGAGATACTAAAAAACAAAAGATTTTTATTATTAAATTTTAGTGAAATAAATTTGATGACTTACTATGACCAAGACCTTGAAGAAAAAGTCGAATAGCTTCGGCCATTTTTGCTGGTTGTTCGTCAAGAACAGCACCACCACAATCAGAAAATTCAACATAGGAAGACTTTGTTGGATCACATCGATCATTTGTATCAATAACATCATCTTTATGTGGTGATGAAAAACCAGTTATATTTATAATAGTACCTCTAAATGAAATATTTTTAAAAAATTTTCTTAAACAAAAAATAAAAAAGAATTTTCACTATACTTAAGACTTTTAGGTGGATTAGCATTCTTATTTGATTCATTTGGTCGTTCTATTAAAATAGGTGTACGTCTATAGTAAAAAAATTAATTTAATTAAATAATTAATAAAACATAAATAAATATTAATTTACTTTAAAAATGAATTAAGAAGTTTAATAACATTTTTAGCATTAACATTTTCTTCCAAATGACGTCGAAGTGCTTGTACTAAATCTGGATGTGCTGTTTGTGTTTCCTATATTTCATATTTATTATATTTATATACAAATTAAATAGATCATACTTACATAACCTAAATGATACCAAACAAGATATGTTAGAAGTGTATCCGTCCATGTTTGTTGAGGCATATCTTGTGTTGGCCACTATAAAAAAATAATATAAAAAATTTTCTATCATTACAAAAAAAAAACAGAAAAACAAGATACTTTAAGAGTAAAACCTTCAAACCAACCAAGTCCACGTGAAATACAATTAACCAAAATAAGACCATACATTTTTGATGAATATTTTAACTAAAAAATATATATAATAAAAAATAATTTACATGAAAAACTAGAAATACAAACAGCAAATCGAGTTAAAACATTTGCACCAACACCAATACCAAATCCAATTGCTGTTTTAATACTGAAACAAATTTTATATATAAAATTTAAATAATTTTGAGACCAAAACAAAATATCCGTACTTTAAATGATTAAATACATCATTAACAGTTTCAGCTAATTCTTCCATAGTAGGATAAACAGATCTATATGAAAATATTATTTACATATATATATAAAATAAAAATTTCGTTGATGATTCTCACGTTGTTGGTAATGGATTAGCACGATCTTCTTGTCCTGGTGCATTTATATGATATATTGTAAAATGTTCTGTTATAGGCATCATTTCAGAAGAAGAAAAAAAATGATGAAATTGTGTTATAGCTAAACAAAAGAATAATTATATATTTAAATTTAATAATTATTTTTATCAATCATAACATACAATTATATCCAACATCATGATAAGTAACAATTATTGCACGATCAGATGGACCTTGTTGTGTTACTAAAACATAACCATATCGTGTTGATATTGGAATTGACTAAAATCAATATGCAGTAAGATATTTTAAATAATAATTAAAGAAAATGACCTTGATACTAGTAGCTGAAGTTTCATTAACAGCACGTTCAAGTAAACGATCTTGCATATCAACGGAGACTGTATAATCAGTCATTGTTAATTCTATATGAAAAATAAAAATAAGAGATACGTAATAGAAATGATGATGAGTAATTGGTATGCAAATTTTTTTTAATCATATAAATGTACGAGATTATAGTAAAAGGTTAAAGGTAATATGAAAGAAATAAAAAAAAAAACTCCCTTGTGATTATTGATGGAAGTTACAAAATAAAAAATGGACAATTTATAAAAAGTCTAAAAAAAATAATGTATCGATGTCTAACGCCCTCTGTTGATAGAAATGAATTACAATCAAGATCATTGATATTTGATCAGTTGTTTTACTTACAACAGAGGTGTTTGTATTATTAGTTAAGGAGACTAGACATATTCGATTTTCAAAATATTCATATTTTTCCTATTGAGAAATAATGATATATAAAATCTTGTTGAAATTCGTCAATTATATTGTTTAGATCTGAGTAAAAGTTCCTGCAACATTAAATAAAAATATAAAACTACAGAGATACTTTTAATTTTATTTCATCAGATGGCCAGGATAGGTGTTATTATTGTTTATATTATGTTCGATCCTTTCTAAGAATTTCTTAAGAGATATTTTGAACTTTTCGTCTAAAAAATTTAGCTATCTTGGGAACTGCATGATCTAATCATAGTTTACTTGTTTTAAAAATTTAACAAAATTTTGTTTCATCATGTTAGCTGTATTCTAGCATTACTAATGATGGGATATGGATTTATTTAAGATAGATTAGTTAAAAGTCATCTGATGGTAGCTACTTTATTCAAAATGAATTGTTAAAGATTATAATCATCGTTGACTTCACAATTATTCGATATTAGCAATTGTATCGAATGCAGTTTCTAAGGCATCTAAAAAATTTTTTTGAAAAAAGACTTCAACGAATATTTTAACAAATTGTTAGGAAAGATCGAATTTGGTATGAATAATCATAGCTGGCAATTATCTTCAACATTTGACAAAATAAAATTAAAAATAACTCCTTATCTTTATACTTTAATTTTATCTAAGTGGAGTCATACTAGATTCAACTTCTCTTATAAATTAAACTTTATCAAAGTCAGAAAAAATCATCAATCTTTTACCGAAACTTCCACATTACTAATATCTCCTATTGCATTTCACATGAAAGCAATAACCTTTACTAAAAGCAAAGATGGACCCCTCCAATCAAATGAAATACACACTAAGAACGTTCTTTTTTCACTACTTAATCATTGATTAATAAAGATCATAAAGTTTAGTGTAAACTTTTTTTAAAGTCTCTATTGTAGAAAATTAACTTTAAATAAGCCAAAACATTTTCAGACGCTTATAATTCATTCGCCGAATTCAAACTTTCAGAAAGTGCTTGATTTTCTAAATAATAGAACTTATCATTACTTTTGTTCTGGATTGATTAGATGGTTACTAAGCTAAAGAGATAACTGATTCAACTAATAAATTGCTTTCAAATCAGAACTGATAGATAATAGGTTATCGACTAAGCTGATATTTTTTTTCTCTTCTTAGAAATGATTTTCCAAATAGTCTAGGTTTTAGAGTCGTTTCAGTAGATCATAAACATTTATTTTTTGTTTATCGGAGTCAGTTGTTGAACGATATACAGCGATTGTTTTTATCCTGTAAAGTAAATTACAAACTACGTGCAAGAGTTTCTTTTTTAGCAATGTTTAAAAGTGCACAATAAATGGTAATTTTAATGTTACATTTGTCGCAGACTGTGAAGGAATACAAACATTACTATAACATCTCATAGTTGAAATAGCAATAGAATATTATAGACGAAGAAAATAACAAAAGCGTTGTTTTTTATTGCTGGCAACATTGAGAAAAACTATTAATTAATATATCTTAATGCAGGAAGAATAGTACAAGCATCAAATTGCATGAAATCAAATTCAAGAGAACAAGAATACAACATGAACTGAGAGTATTCAAACTAATAGACAGAAGAAAAAAAACTGGTAAAAGTTGTTTTCGTGCGTCTCATTGATGAGTTGTCTGTTATTGACCTACATTGGTGTTTTGCAGCTGAGGTGATATTTGATTTGGTTTCCAAAATAATACCAACAGCTTCAATGTATTGATGAAATCTCTGCGAAATCGACTTGATGCTGCATAATAGCAGTAGAAAGAGATCTAAAATTAAGGATCGGATAATTTCATGATAAATCAAATATTTAAAATAGATATATTGGAACAAGCTGGAGCTTTGGAGACGAATCTCAACTGAAACTTTGAAGGAGAACAATTCTCATGTATGTAGCAAATCACACTTGCCAAAGAAGTATCTATTAAAGTTTGCTTGGATAAAGACAAGAAATCTTTTGTTGCCTATTTCAAAATTTAGAAGAATCAGCTAACCTAATTGCTAAACTTATGGTAATCATCTGAGCTGGAAATTCGTAGATATACATAATTCATACAGAGCAATTTCGTCAATGTATATCGAGAAAATCTTTCTTGTAATGAAGAATCTAATGCAAACTTGTCACTTCTACGATACTCATTGTAAAAGTAATTCAGAAATAATGAAAAAGAAATCAATTATACAAGTGGCAAAAATAGAATCATTTACCGCATATGTTCCATAGCCGTAGCTGCTAAAAGAAAGTTGAATCACTTGATCTTGTGCACGATGATAGGCATCTTTATTATTATTCGCTGTAGCAATGGAATAGGCTTGTACTATTCCACTTGGAACTTGAAAAATAAACACACTCGCTGATTGAACTAATACCATGTTTGTCATTTGATTCGTGACGTCAAGAAGTGCATGCCGATCACGTAGATGCGTATATATAATAAAACCAAATATGGTGATGATTGTGATGGGTAAGACACTCCAAAGACCGAGAGTTACAAAATAGTTATGATACCATGCATAACTTGCATTTGTTGAAAGACATACAAATATGCCTCCAACATTGACAAGATGTTGGAAATAAATATATGGAATTTCATGAATAATCCATATACACACACTACCAATAATAAAGTATCGAGCCGTTCTAACATTGCTCATTTGGCGCCAGACAGCAGATCGTGAAGAGGCGAAAAATGTATCGATTGTTTGAAGGCAAAGACATGTGAGCGATATAAGAGATGTTGCATAGATTAGAGCAACCCGCAACTTACACCAAAGGCGATTTGTCGTTGTGGGATCAATTTGAAAACCAAAACCCAAAATCCGAGTGCCCAAACCGACAGAAAGCACAGCCAGATCGAAAAAAGATCTCACTAATGCATATAGTGAAGAAGCATTATTTTTGTATTTACGAGAAGTGATGAAAGTCAAGATATTAAAAAAGTTTCCTAAAATGCCAACAATGAGAATAATGAAGCCAATTGTAGTACTTAAGTGTCGAGAAAGAAGTTGAAGTTGGAGAATAGATGATATGTCTGTGAAATTTGATGACATATTTTCTTTCGAAATAACTCTATTATAGATATCTATTCATTTTACAGTTCAAAGTAGTTATGTGTAAATAAACTTTAGAGAATGAAATATAATTATAGACGCGTTTCTTTATGTAAACTATAGAAATACTACATGTCCTGAAAAAACATTATATTTTTTTTCATTTCTAATTGCACAGCAACCGCATTGAGCGGAAATTTTTGAAGTGAATAACATTATCGTCTTTGCATGATTTTTTAATCAAGAAGTTTTCGTGAGGGTATTTTTTCAAGATGAACTATTCATAGTTTGCCTTTATATACGGCATTAGTATTATTTTTGGACATTCTTTTGTTCAACTCTCATTTCCGCTTTTATTATGTTTTACAGTAGTGTATCAAATTATAGACTCGCATCATAACTGTGTATGAGATCATTAAGAATTATTTCAAAGAGCTTGTATATGCGTTATATCGAGCAGCCTTTTCCTTGCAGAATATATATTGCATCGTTTTTATCTGATTTAGTATGTCAAAAAAACATTATTACATATCAAAGATTAACAGAACATAATATCAACCAATTTGGTTTTTCATCTTGATATCCAAGCCAATCCTTTGCTATAAAGCTACGCATAAGTCCTGAAATCCTATACTATGGAGGTACTCATGGGTTTTCATGTTTTGAAATGAATTTTTTCAGTCAAATATAGGGTTTTTCAAGGAACTAACGACATTCCACAAAGTTTGATCAGAGGTGATCAGAGTCGGAGAATCGAATAATGATATCATTTTTTGAAAATTTTCAAATGAGTTTTTTTAGTTAAATATAACCTTTTTCATGGAATTAACGATATTTTCTTGGTTGCAGGGAGAGTCATGTGAACAAAATAAGTTTGTGTGTATGCGTGTGGTGACTATCGGGATCAAAGGTAAAAAAAAAAAGCAAGAGATTCGAAAATCAGATTTCTTTAACATGAATAGTCGTCCAATCAAAGATTTTCGATATCTGACTTCCAGCCAACGACACTTTTCTGACTTGGTTTGCATCCAATTAGATTCTTTTAGTCTACAAAGGACCCCGCCGATTAAGGGGTCAAATCTACCCCTCCATAAAGATGCCATTATTATATCATAATACTGTAGCTTGGACTCAATGACACATTTAGAAATATTGTTTTTCTTAAATGGATTTTTATTTCCCAAAACCAACGAGTATCTTTATAACCCTATGACAAAGTCCAATTGGGACCCTTGCATCGCATATTTCTCTGCTGTGGAGAAAGCTTTTAAAATTCTAATTTAATATTCAAAAACAGTATTATAGACCTTCTAATTCTGCATAATCACCGTTTTATCAAACTTAATAGGAATCGAAGAAAAACTGATCTATGGTAGTCAAAGGAATATAGTCCCGATATATATAAAAGCTTGACGTAGGATTATCTCAACATTATTATAAAATATAAGTCTTGATTGCTACTCAAAATCTATTATTCATCGACATTATACAAATGTACAGATATACCGAAGAAACAATCTTATGCAATGACTGATTAACCACCACCAGTAAATTTTTCGATTCTGTTTTGGATACATTATTTATTACATTTCATGTGTAAAGATGTCAGATGATTATCAAACAATCAGGCTTCAGCTGATGAAAAGAATTTATCAGTGTTATTGATGAGTTTGTAGCAATCCGAGTTAAAATCATACTCAATGACTATCTATCCTGAATAGACTCTTAGATGATTATGACTGAAATAGCCTATGAAGTAATACTTTTTTGATAATTTTATTTATTGATAGGTTATATTTTGTGTTCTCTTTCAGTCGTGTCTCTTTTGCTAGAGACACAAAGTTAGAAAACAAATTTGCTAAGTTTTGATGTTCATTTCGAAGTCAAATCAAATATCTTTCAAAGTTCTTTATCGTTAAATTATTTGTAACAGATCTGTCCGTTTTATTCTTCTGTGTAATGTCTAAATCATGGCTCACTTCAAAATTCGAAATAATACCTTTTTTTTCTGAAAAAAATTCAAAAAAGTGCAAAAGAGATCATTAATGCACTATATTTTTTATCTGGTTTCCAAATTTATCTCTGACTACATTAATTAGCTTATTTTTGTCGAAAATAACTGAATATTCTTGTATATTAAATGCATTTGTTTCTCTTAGTTATTATTTGATTTTAACTATGCTTTAATGATTCAGATAATTTTACGTAATCCATATATATTGGATAGATACACCAGGAAAAATTATATATATAGCAAATTCTCGTCTTGTGACGAGATATGATGTCAAAGCTTAATCGAAAATAATAAGTCTAAAAAATAATGTCTAAAAGTATTATCAATAAGAACGTACTCTATAATAATAGAATTAATTAAAAATTAAAGAAAAAATCGAATTTGTTTTATTTTTTTTCTCGTACAAGTTCAACATGATTTGGAAGTATTGATGGTAACCAAGACATTGAATGTGCACCAGCAGCTGATTATAATTGATCTAATGAATCAAAAAACATACATAATAGTTTATCAGCTAATATTTTTTCTAACAAACGTTTAAAATGATTTGTTACTTTCGATAATTCAACTAATATTGTATTATCTGTTACTTGATAT
Organism: Macrotrachela quadricornifera; assembly: GCA_022393335.1. NCBI lineage: Eukaryota > Metazoa > Rotifera > Eurotatoria > Philodinida > Philodinidae > Macrotrachela > Macrotrachela quadricornifera. The sequence continues at coordinate 11,993 of JAJEKB010020369.1, read as the reverse complement.
AGTCAACTTAATTGTCAACAAATACTACATAACAATGGATCATTTGATGAACTATCTGGTATTATACTAAGAAAACGAACAAGTCTTATTGATGAACAATTTTTCGATGAATATAATGATGGAATTTCTAATGCTATTTTAATTAACATAGTGAGTTTATAACAACTACCTTCATCCCACAAAACTAATGATTGTTTTGAAGGACCTTGAATATAATGATGTATATGTTCAAGAATATCAGTACATCCTTAAAAATCTTGACTAAATTTATTTACAACATGAAGTTGTTGGAAAATTTCTTTATAGACTTTATAAAGTCATAAAAAATTAAAAAATATAAAATTAAATTTTTTAATAATATTATACCTATTTGTTGCTAAATTTTTTTTGTTGTCCAATATCACAATCAATTAATTTAACAATGTACCGATTAAATGTTTCAATAAAATTTTGTAAATATTCAGCATGAACATTTTATTTTAAGCCATTTCCATCTGACCATTTAACTATATATATCGAATTAAACAGAGAAGAATATTTTATTTACTAAAAGATGATCGGTTTGAATTGAAATAATTTACTTTAAAGTCAAAGAAAAATGACTATTTAAAGTCATCATTATTCATTTTAAACTTGAATTATATTTAATCTTTCCATTATACTCAAAGAGTTATTTTTGCTTTATAATCATTAACATCTGACTATCTATATAATTCAGTAATGATACATCAACTATTTTTATATACAGACAAAACGTGTAGTTTACTATAAAATCGTAAATATCTAATTAAAAGAAGGCTAAATTCTGGCCAATATATTTATTTATATATAAAAAAAATGACCAACAGAAAACAAAATGACTAACATACAAACAAAAATAATTGGCTGCCAGGAAAAAATGACCAACAGACAAAAAAGATTTGTCTAACACCCAAAAAAAAAATAATTGACCACCAGGAAAAAATGGCGAACAGACAAAAAAGATTTGTGTAACGCCCAAAAAACATAATTGACCACCAAACAAAATGCATATAATGGTCTATTTGATTTCAGATTGAATTCCAAAAAAAAAAATTCAATTCAATTCCAAATGAAATTGCAGGGGCAATGAGACTATGGCACTATGGGACAACATGGGACTATGGGACAACATGGGACTATGGCACAACATGGGACTATGGGACAACATGGGACTATGAAATTTCGTAGTCCCATAGTCCCATGCTAGTCCCATGAAGTCCCATATTGTCCCTTAGTCCCATGTTGTTACATGTAATCTCATGCTGTCCCATGTTAGTCCCATAGTCCCATGAAGTTCCATAGTATGTTGAAAAAGTTGAGGTAAACTTTTTCGTTTTCGAATTCAATCTGAAATCGAAAAGACCATAGACTCACAAAATGACCAGACAAAAAATAATTATCTAACACCCAAAAAAGTAATTCACCACCAGCAAAAAAGTAATTAGACAAAAAAAGAATTGCCTACCACCCAAAATATTAATTGACCACCAGAAAAAAAACGGCCAGCAGACAAACAACAATTGTCTAATAACCATCAAATTAATTGACCAATTGTAATAATCGAGTAATGCCAAATATAATACTAAAAATAAAAATCATTGATATAAAATTTACTGTAAATAGCCATCCAGCACATAATGTTAAAATTATTATTGTTAACATGTTTGTTTCATCAATATGACGCAATACTGTTGAATCATCTAAATAAAATTATTCATAGAAAAATAAATTATTTTCTCACCTTACTTGATAAAGTAATTTGTTGTTGTTGTGGTCCTGCTGTTTGTGTTACTAATGGTGCAGGATTATTTAAATCGAAAACTATATTGTCGAGATTTTGTTTCTACAAAAAAAAATAGAAAAATATATTTTTATTTTGAGTTATATTTACATATTATCTGATCAACTTTAGAGAAAAACAAGAACATATGAACATATGCGCAGCTTTCTTTAGAGTATTTTTTTGGAATACAGACGCAAAAGCAAAAAATATTTGTTCAATTATTATTAATTATTAGATGGCATCTCAATAAATGCAACATCATCCAAGATATTTAGTTCAGAAAAACTATTACAGATGTTTTACTATACTTTCTAAACTTGTCATCAAGTCCATTCAAAATCACTTGAACACATATTAACGCTTTAACTATCAATTATCACTTCCGCACAAAATAAAATGAAATATTTGACATTCTGATTAACAATCATAAAAGAATTACTGAGTTCTATAGATTTTTTTTTCTCAAAATATGCATTGCAAAAAGAGTCAAGAATCATTTTACACAATTTTTGCTATAGAATGACAGTTATTGTCTATTACAATTATTTTTAAACAAAGTATAAAAATATTACTGATGTACACATCTTGAAGTGATATTTTATTATAAATGAGATTAATGGAAAAATATTAAAAAATGAGAAACTACATGCCACTTACGCAACATACTTTTTCAGTTGAAACTAAACGACACATGCCAGAGTAGACACGTACAAGAACAAAAAGAAAAAAAATTCTTGATAAAAAGTGAATTATGTGCAGTATTTAGTATTTCCTAATAGTTTTTCTTGTACAAATAAGAAATTATAAATATCTGCTGAAAGATATTTAAGTTTTCACCGCTAGAAACTAGTAATGTTAATCTTTTTTCTTTTATCGATAAATCAGAGACGGAATTTGCTCTTAACGAAATAGTGTTTTTCGAGTTAGCCTTGTTTTTTTCATAAACTTCAATAAAAACTTCTTGAAGTCTCTCGGAGTCTTTTGTAGATGACTGTTTCCCCCGCGAGAAGATTGTATAAGACGACTCTTTATCCGTCTTTGTTTTTTGTTTCAATTCTAACAAGTTTCTTAGTTACTATCAAATAAATATCGATTCCGCCGGTTCCAGTTCGGTTCTACCCGTTTTTATTTCACGGTTTCGGTTTCGGTTCCGGTAATAAAAAATGAAAAACATCGGTTCCGGTCCGATTCTCAGTTCCATTTTCTTGGGTACCGCTGATCTCTAATATCGGGACTATATACCTTTGGCGACCATATATCAGTTCTTCTTCGATTCCTATTAAGTTTGATAAAACGGTGATTATGCAGAATTAGAAGGTCTATAGTACTGTTTCTGAATATTAAATTAGAATTAGTCGGGGATGGCGTAGTGGCTCTATGCGTCTGGTTGTCAGATACTGAAGGTTCGATTCCTTTCCCCGACTCGGTTTCGTTGGTATCACGATGGATGGTAATGGAAGAATAGAAAAAAACAAACAACAATGCCAATTATGTCATTGCCGTTTTATCAGAGTTTCGTTTCTGTGTGTTTCTTTTCTGTTCTCTGTATGTTATCATCATCCTATCCTTCGATTCTTTCGTAAGCGTCCGTAAAAATTTGTAAAAAATCCAAAAAAAAATATAGGACGTTATGAAATAAATAATGCATAATTAAAAAAAAAATATTAAATTAGAATTTTAAAAGCTTTCTCCACAGCAGAGAAATATGCGATTCAAGGGTCCCAGTTGGACCTTGTCATAGGGTTATAAAGATACTCGTTGGTTTTGGGAAATAAAAATCCATTTAAGAAAAATAATATTTCTAAATGTGTCATTGAGTCCAAGCTACAGTATTATGATATAATAATGACACCTTTATGGAGGGGCGGATTTGGCCCCTTAATCGGCGGGGTCCTTTACTGAAAGATTTTGTTTAATAATCTCCTGATGTCGACAACAAAACCAGGCATAGGCTTCAACAGATAAATCGAACAATATCACAAAGACGCAGTTTATCCCAGTAACGATGCAAAATACATGTAGACAAGCTGTAAAAGCCCAATAGGCTGCTTTCGACAGATCAGACCAAGTTTGCATTAACTTGACTTGTTTAATCTTTTGTAACGAGTATATGTCTTTATATAGATTGATAGTGTCAAGAACCGGCATCTACATTATGATGTAGATGACGATCTTTCGTTATTTATATGTTATTTTATGGAATTGTTTTACGTCTATTATGTCGTGATTCTTGTTTTCCTTAGCTTCTTCTCGTCAGATATATATGTTGCTTATTTTCTTTTTTCACCTACCCATTTGTTGATTTTCTTCTTATACACGTTTAAGTCCTCTTATATTAAGCAAAGAAGCACGGAACCTAAAAGATAGAAACGTCAGAACGAAATAAATTCTGCCACAAACCACTAATCCGAACTGATTTCAATTTAATATTACACTCAATATTTATGATTTCATATGACATTCAAGGATCATAGCATTTATTCAACAGTCCAATTTTTGCCGCTAACGCAATATATCCATCTGTTCTCATGTCGACTTTTTACTTAATGGGATTGCCTATAAAAGCACCTGATCAGATTGCCACAAAGCTTATTTTATGATCGCTCGATTAATACGACACTTCAGACCACCTCACTTACCTTGTAAATGATACTGCTGACTCTTGCAGTGATTTTCAATGATACTACTGGCTTTTGATAGTATCATGCATCGTTAACTTGGAAGATGACTTGAAATGACACTATTGACTGTTATAGTGTCATGCACTGCTGATTCTTGTAGTGACTTTTAATGATACTACTGGCTTTTGATAGTATCATGCATCGT
>JAJEKB010020368.1:0-17784 GCA_022393335.1 Macrotrachela quadricornifera | reverse complement strand
TTTTACGAGAATCAGAAAATTTCTGGGGTGGGCTCAAGCCATTCTAGGGTGGGCTGAGCCCACCCCAGCCCACCTCGTGGTTACGCCACTAATCAGATTCTTCATACAAAACCAGATAATTCATAGAGCTAGACGACTCTTTGAAACAAGAATAATCTAAAGTGGTTATTGTTTTTTTGAAATGTTTGACGATTCTGTTATTCTTCCATTTTTCTTACCTTAGCGCTTTTTGTGCCCCAATAAAAAAACTAGCTGTTTCTCCCTCGGTTCAATTTTTTTCTAAAAGGATAATATCAAGTGTCTCTAAATGTCAAGTTATGACTTATATTCTGCCATAGTATTGCATAATTAGACTGAATATGGTAAAGTAGGATCTTGATTCTATCACGATGTCTAATCATTGAATCAACAGTTTAGAATTAGCAACTATGAATAATCATTATTTCCCACTGCAAGACTTTACAATGATTGAAGCAAAAGCGAAGACATATGCAGATTGTATATCAAATAACTTAAATTTTGTCAAAAATCTTTTAGTTTCGTTCATTTTAATTTATATGACTTTATCAATGAAAATATCATTTTTAAAAAGTCGTTATATGCAAATAGAATATTATAAATTTATTTTTTATTTCAATAGATGTCACAAAAAAAATAGTTTTGAAAATATTTAAAATATAATTATGAAGAATTTATTGCACGTTGAATAAAATCTTTTAATTTTTGTCTAAAAGAAGAATCACTTGGACAATAATGTCCACCTTTATGTAAATAAAATTCTGCTAATAATGGATTACAATAATTATAAACAATTTGACTCATTTCTGGTGTTATTAATGTATCATTCATTCCTGAAATATGTAATGTTGGTAAATGATTTTCTTTATTAAATGTTTCTAATATTGGTTTAATATTTTCATCATTAATTGGTGGACAACCAATAACAATAATAAATTTAATACATTTAGGAATTATTGACCAATTAGAAATATTTAACATCATTGTAATACAAACAATTGCACCTTGAGAAAATCCTAATAGACCATCAAATGGACCATTTTGATTAATATAATTAATTATATAATCAATACTTTCTTTGATTGTATCATAAGGATAATTTGTTACTGGCCATTCAGGTTTATAAGAAAACCATTGATATCGTTGTTCATTTGATGAATTATCTGATGAATTTAAAAATCCATAATTAACAAATGAAAATGGTGCATTAATAAAAACAAATTCAATATCTTTCATTGATCGAACTAAAGAATTCATTTGATTTTGACGATTTTGTGCACTATCATAAAAACCATGTAAAACTAAAATTCGAATTTTTGGTACATTAGTTTTTTCTGCCATATTTCACAACAAAAAAATCAAATAATATCTCTATCAACTAAATTTCAATTCGAAATTGAAGACTTTAAAACGCTGATTCGTTGGTTATTAAACACGTATAACTACATTTATTTTATCAGATGGCGCTAGAAAATGATAGCTAAATAGGTGCATTCAATTCTACACCACTCGAGAAAGTAAATTTTTCATTATAATTTTGTACTTATGGTTCGATAAAATGAAAAAAAGAAAACAAATATCAGACATCATTTCCAATGAAGCCAAACTTTAATCAAATAACAATCAAAAAAATTGAATAATTTAGGTGTTCTTTTTTTCTCTTTTTAATCATTCCTCACCTATGTATTTTTATTTATATTATAAATTTAGAATATATAAGACGAAGAAAGTTTTTTAAAATTCTAATATATTAATTTTCTATTTCTCAGTAGTTATATACTATTCAAAATGCAAGTAAGACAAGAAAATTTTCTTTTGTTTTTGTTATCATTTCGTATAAAAATTTGATTAGATCTCTCCAATTGAATTACATCAAATGAAATCATATGCACCGCTCTCAATGAAAAATACTGATAGCGATATTTCATCAATATCATGGACAGAAAAATCTGTTACCGATACAAATTCATCAGCAACAGATAATTCAATCAGAGAAAAATTACCAACTATTACGTAAGATCTTCTTAAAACAAATAATTATGTATTTTTCTTTAATTATATTTTAGTAAAAGAAAAAAAATTATTCTCATTACAATTATTTCTATATTCATCCTAATAATAATTATAATGTTAGCCGTTTTGATTCCACGTCTTACTTCTAATAGTACAACAGAAACAAATACATCCACAAACAATACAAGTGTCAATGGTTATACAGGTATTATTGTAGTTATAAATCTAAATAAAATTCAACATTTATTGTCTGATTTTCTGGATCACCATTAGGTACAACAACGGTAGTATATGATGTGGGTGGTGGTGGTACAAATAGTGGCTCACCATGTTCATCATATACGGTAATTAATGATCCGTCACGTAGTGTAGATGTATCTGGTATCGGTGGTGGATGTGATAATGGACCTTTCTTCAATACTAGTATTGGTGGTAGATGGATTCGATTTATGGGTACAGGTGGTACCATCATGCCTTCTACACAATTAGGGATGAATCGCTGTGGATCATTTCTAGCAGGCTGGTTCAATCAAACATTGCCCTCTGTAGTAGGAACAATAAACAATGGAACTATATGTTTTGACGCAGTAGTTAGTATTTGTGCCTTCCGACTTGAAGCGTCTGTTATCAATTGTGCCACTTTCTATGTCTATTTCTTACCGCCTGTAGCAGCCTGTAATGCACGTTATTGTACAATTTGAATAATTTTAATTAGTTTTGTTTTGTGAAAACGATGAAAACATTTTGTTTTTGAAATTTTGAATTTTTTTTTTCTTCTAAAAACTAATAATCAGTTTTTTTTCGTAAACAAAAAATGTTTGTCCAAGGTTACTTGGTACTGCTGAATCGAAACAAAAAAACCGAACGGAATGAGAATAAAATGTTTTTTTTCCGTTCTACATGAAAAAAAACACACACACTGTTATTTCGTTTTTGCTTCTCTTATTAACAGAAATTACTATTCTTGAAAGTACAAAAAAAAAACAACAACAACATTTATAATATTCAATATGAATAAAATATGATTACGTGAGTATAATATAAAAATCCTACAAATTAAACTACTATAGAACAGTATTTGATATATTATTGTAAAAATTTAAATTGAATATATAGAAACAAACAAATGATTACAATATTAATCATATTAATTTTTGGTGAGGATCATTTTTTCTTAAAAATTTTTTTTATATTTATTTTCTTAAAATTTAGTAATTCAATTCTGTGAAACTCTTCGATGTTATTCATGTCATAAAGAAAAACAATGTGATATATTATTTTCATCAACATCTCTTGACATAAATATTGTTTATGGAAATAATTTATATGATTCATGTTCGGTTAGTAAAGATGGAATTAAATGCAGAGAAAAAAAAAAGTATATGAAAATATATATTTAATATATAAAATAGATTACTGTAAATTCAAATGGTTTGATTATTCGAGATATTATACCATCATATAAATGTCGAAGTTCATCGTATGAATTTTGTTGTAATCAAGATCTTTGTAATTATCATCGTTTACCACCATTACCAGCATTTAATACATTTAAATGTGTTCAAGATATTTGTCAAATGAATGATAATCAATGTAATAATATAAATAATTCTGTTATTTATTTAAGTAGTGCTACTGAATCATGTATAGTAAGTTTTTTTAGAAAATATGATAATTTAATTCATCTATTATTTATAGAGAATACATAATGAAATTGTTCATAAGTCATATCAAATTGGATGTTCTCCTAATCATTCTATGATTAAATCACTAAATAGTGAATTAATAACACAAGATTTATATTGTTGTAATTATCCTGAATGTAATCAACAAACATTTATTACAAATGAAGCTATTCGTTGTTATACATGTGATTCACGTATAACGGGTTTGGATGGTTGTAGTATATTAAATATTTCGAGTTCATATGTTTATAATTCTGCATCATCCAATCCATTTGAATCATGTGCTGTAAGTAATTAAGAAAAGAAAAAAAAAAGAAAAATAAAATAAAATCTTTCATTATTTATTAAATATAAATTTTCTAAGATGATTATTGGTTTAGCAGGAAAAGATTTAATCAGTGGTCGTAGTTATTCAGCTTTTACAATACGTACTTTTATTAATAATTGTACAAATCAATCATTAGGTAATGTAACATATGGTGGTATTACTTTTTATGGTCGTATTGATTGTTGTTCAACTTCACTTTGTAATATACATCGTATGTGTTTTTAATATTAAAAACAAAAAAGAAAAATTTTTATTTTATTAGCATTGTATACAAATTTGAATATTCTACGAATGAAAACAAGAAAACCTGTTAATCGTATATTAAAAATTATTGTATTTAGTTGTACTGTATTTCTTGGATTAATATTTATTATAATTGGTATATCATTATCAATATATAGATTTTATTTAAATAGATCTCGTATTCCTAGTACACCAGATGTTATTAGTGATGGTGTAACAGTAATATTTTTACCACCAGATACAAATGATAATAAAATCTATTGAAAAAAATTTATTTTTTATTTATTAAAAATTAATGTATTTGTAAATTAGTTTTAATATATAAGAGTTAAATGATAATAGATTGTAGTTTTTTAATAAAAATATTTTTATTCAACCAAATAAAAAAAAAAAACAAAATGTTTCAGTTTATAATTATCAAAGCAATTGTCAATGCTAATATAACAATCATCGATGGAATAGATCTTATTGTGTCATTACAATAATCTTTATCCGAACAACAATAAATAGTACTACCACCAACACCACTTCCAGGTGTACAACTTCGACCACCTGCCATACGTTCAACATAAGTTGAATAAACAACTTTCTAATTAATTATTACATTAAAAAAAAGTAAGATTTTCTGTAGAATTAAAAACTTACTGCGCAATAAGTATTATATGGAACAGGAATATCTCCTGATGTACTTGCATCATATGGATCATTACAACCGGAATTAGCTGAACCAACACATGATACACAATTGAGTCCGTTTATAATCATGATTAAAGCTAAATGAATATCATTTAATATAATTTAATTAAAATAAAGATCCTTACATAAAAAAATCAGACATAATAAAATAAGTGAATTCATGTTTTATGGATTATAATTTTTATACGAATGAATATTTGAATCATAAGAGAATCAAATTCAATTTTGAATTATAATAAACAATAGTAATTAAAAAAAAACACATTTGCAATATAATAAGAATAAATTTATTTGTTTTTTTTCATTTCGCCCCTGGATTTTTTTAAATAATAATGTTTATTTTGTATGAAAAATCGAATAAAATTTTATTTTCTATTTTCAATTAATAAATTACAAATAAAAAAAATCTAAAAAGAATTTTTTAATAATTTTGGAAAATATGTTTGTATTTCATTCATAGTTGGACCAGGTACAATTTGTCCTGTTTGAGGATCACAATAACCTTGTATAAAACTTGTTCGATTAATTGCAGGTTGTCCAATACATTTACCACGAACTGTAATTGAATATTCTGTATATTTATTTTCACCATTCATTGTTATTATAGGTTTATCAATATTTGAATCAACTATAAAATATATAATTGTAACACGAATACCAGTACCATCAATTAATGATGGATCTAATTGACGATTTGGATACATTATATTCCATGTAAGATTAGTCTTTAATATAAAAATAAAAAAATTATTTTCTTTATAAAAGTGTTTTTTTTTATTACTTGAAATGCACCACCATTAAATTGACCAAACCATAATTGTGGAGAAACATTACCAGCATTAAAACGTATTATAGGCTCATCTATTCGTTGTTGACATATAGCAGTATCTGAATCTTGACATTGTCCTGTTTTACCAGCACAACTCCACCAATAAATATATTCTCTACCATCAAAACCAATTCCTTTAATAGGAATAGGCCAATTTTTAACAAGATTAGTTATATCATATACAGTAGCATTTCCATAAGCACGACATGGATTTTTACGATCAACTAATAATAAACTTGCTGAAGATAAATTTATTAGAAATATACTGATTAGAATAGATAATAAAATAATAACTATTTGAGACATTTTATTAATTAATGTAATTCTCTATAAAAAAAATAATTGTTGTATATAACAACTGAAAGTAAATATGAAAAGATAAATATTATCTTGTCTTTTCTCTTTTTTCTTTTATCTTATCATTTTCTTATTGTTTTTTTTTTAATAGTTTTATTTAACAAAAATATTAACTTTAATGAACAGAATTTGATATTGATAGCATCTGTTAAATGTTCAATAATAACTCTGTACAAAAAAAGACAATCGTTTTTAGATAACTTTAATATTGATTTATAATGTTAATTTAATTAATCTTTATCTCTAATTAGTAATTGTTTGCAAATCAATACATATAGGCGTATGTTTTTTTTTGAGTAGTACAAAAGAAAAAAAAAGAAGAATAAATAAAATCTTATAATTTACATATAAGTCTTGAAATAACTACGAATAAAAATTGATTTTGTTCTTTGGTTTTTTTCAATTATTTATTCTATTGAATTACAATCATAAAGCAGAATAACGAAAAAGCAAAAAAAAAATGAACTCTTTCATCTTATCATCTCTTTGTTTTCTTGGTAGGAATAAAATTTTTTCTTAGTAAATTATATAGATATATTAATTTAGCATTGATATCAATAACAAATGGAATAAATTGTGTATCATGTGTTGGATGGAGTAATACAGGTTGTAATGATCCTTATGATGAAGCTACATCCGGTGATTTACCAGTTCCAGGAAATACTTATTGTTTAGTAAGTCAAAATCTTCTATATAATATTAATTCTTTTTGTTTTTTAATATTAATTAGAAAGTAGTTTATCCAACTTATATAGAACGTATGGCTGGTGGTCGATCTTGTACACCTGGAAGTGGTGCTGGTGATAGTACTCGTTATTGTTGTTCTGATAAAGATTATTGTAATGGAACAATAAATTATAGTACTTCTATGTTTGGTAGAATTTTTTTTATAATTATTTTACTATTTGCTAAATGCAAACTTTTCTATTGAAATATATATTTTATTATACAAGCAACTGGACTATTTTTAATCTGTATTGATTTTTTTTTCATTTTTAAATATAATTTAGTAGTAATATTTCCTATATTGAAAAAAAGAAAAATCTTTAAATGATATTGTCTGTTTTTATTTTGTAAATAAATTCTTATTAATTCAATGAAAATAATATTTATTAAAACAAGGACAAAATTATAATAATACAAATTGATCTACTTTTTTTGTTAACATATTATTGTTTGTTTTATTCTTCTCTTAATTTGCAAATACAATAGATGAAATGAAAAGAAGAATAATAAAACGTGAAATAAATATATTTTTTGTTTCTATTAAAGAATTGAATTAAATCATATTCATATTATATATTCTATGACCAAGAGATATAGTACTAATATGTATGAAATCGTCATAGAGAATATTTACAAAGAAACTAATTTTATAACAATATGCATAGCATTAAATTTAAATGAGAGTTAGACTATCTAACTGTCAAAATATGTTACAAGATACTGAGATATAAAGAATTTCATCGGATCAAATTTAAAAATCTGACAAATTCATTACTTTCGGTTCTATGCGAATGTGTGATACACACCTTAAATCGATAATACAGAAAAATCGTTCAAACTCTCTTGCCTCAAAAAGAACTTTTTGAAGTCGATCAAAATCAGGGCTCTAGTTAATAGTGAAATGGATGGCTGAGGATAAGGAAGAGAAGACTTTCACTTACTTATCCTTACCTTTACCTTTCTGGCAGGTAGTAGCGGCGCCAGACTACTAGCGCCCCTCTTGTTTTGAGGGGGCAGTGGAAGGTGACGCCACCTATACACACGCCAGATTTTCAAGGATGCATGAGACTATTAGAGTCACTAGAGGTGGAAATAGAACACCTGCTTGTTCCTTGTTCTAGAGAGAACAATAGACGGTACCGCTACCCTATTGACACTGTGTATTATTCATAACATGATGTGCATATAGGTGGCGCCACCTTCCATTGCCCCCTCAAAACAAGAGGAGCGCTAGTAGTCTGGCGCCGCCACTACTGGCAGGTCATGGATCGTCAAATCGAATAAAAGAAATTTTTTTAGGAAGTGACTACAAAATCTACTAAATAGTTATATATCGTATCAAATTCAACAAAACTAAAAACAAACAAATAGCTGCATAATTCTCAACAAAGGCAACGAAACGTTTCAAAATTATTCCTTTAATTTAATTTCTATTACATTCATTATTGTACTAATATAGTTTATGTATTCAATCTGAGTATTAAATTAACATTAGAAAAGAAGTTATTTGAGTAAGATCTTGCTTAAGCATTTGCAATATTCGTATTATTCACAATAAAATAGGAAGTTAAATTTAATATTATGATTTAACATATTATTGACCGTTTTTTGAGATATATTTTTATTATATAAATGAAAAGAAGAATGACACATTAAATAAATATATTTCATAAATTTCATCATATTCAGAATTTAAAAAAATAATAAAAGTTTTGAGTTGATTTTTGTTTTTTTTTTCAAAAGCGTAGAACATAGGTTTCGTCTATATGTATGAAATAGATGTCTATAAACATTTAATGAACGAAAAAATAATAATAACTACGAAAAACTTTAATTTACTGTTATTTATGTATGAAATCTAGATACTATTTCACTAGTACTGCTTATATAATAAGTAGAATGATGCTCATAAACATAAATAAATTATTCGAAGAAAATTGTTCGCAATTTATAACGTTAACTCTGTCTTATTTATCTCTTTAGTTTTATTGATTGACAACTGCTCTCACTGTTATAAAATCTCTTGCATATTTCTAATATTGAGAAATTAATACGATTGAATTTTAGATCATAATTACAAGTAATTGAGAAATTTTTAAATGTTTAAATAAATTGGTGTTGTCGCTATCCATTTTAATCAGAATCTTGAGGAACAATAATCAGAACTATTATTTTTTTATGATATTGACAGATTAGCAGCTGTTAAATATTTGATCTAAAATGATATTTAAAATAATTTATCTATTATTAAAAACAAAGGTGATTCAGATTTAATCTATAAACAATTTGAATCAAAATTTCAATAAGATTGTTATTTAAAATTGTACATTTTTTGTTAATCTTATAGTAGAAATACTCATACGAAAAATACCTATGGCTTTTAGCTTCAATTCTTTTTGAATATATGAGAAAAGCTGTATATAAAATACATAACCATTTCAATTTCACCAATCGAAAATAAAATAAAATAAATATTAAAGAACAATCTATGCCTAATGTACTTTTTTCCAAGTTCATAATTTGTTAACCTGACTCCTTATAAATAACTTCTCATATTTATCTTCATATTTACATAAGCTAAATATATTAATCTGTAGCTGAAAGCATCGATTAGATGGGAATATGAATAAAGACATTATTGCTTAAAAAATAGAAGAAAAACAATGCAGAAGAATTTTGAATCACATTTAAAAGGACATTAAATGCTTTTTCTTTTATCGGGTTGTTTTATACAGGATTCATTCATCGTATTTTTGTTTTTATATTTTTCATCATAATTACAGATTGTATTATTTATTGACGTTCGTATAGGTAAGAATATTTCAGTAAGATACCAATAGCATAAATATAGTACATTTGGTGTCGTTACTTTATTAATTGTCTAAAAATGATAACTGGTAACGGAGCAAAAGTCGTACCTTATCTTCTTGTTTTACCATCATCTCCAGCTTTGCCTCCATCTACTCCAAACAAATATATTGAAGATGATGATTATAGTTATCGGTAAGTATTCTAATATCTTTTTTCATTATTAACTAATAAAAAATTTGTAGAAGAAGAAAGAAAGCTTGGGCATCATCATTAAATTGTAATTGTCTTTCTTCATTTTTTGCTGGACTTGCTTTGGCAACATTACTTATTATGGCAGTAGCTATTCCATGCATAATAGTTTTTTCAAAATCGGTTACTGATGCATCAACAACAATAAGTACTACTCTTACTACAAGTAAGTTAAATACATTAAATATATTCATTCTCTTAAAGATATTTTTCATCATATCAGTAAAAATATAATGCTATGTTGCTTTGGCATTAGTATCTACTTCTCAAATTTAATTTTTCGTTAAATCACCAATCTACTTTCTTATTGAATTAAGACATCAATTCAATAAAATATTTTGTAAAATGTTTAAAATACTTGAAGCAACTCTGATTTATTTAGATTTCTTAAAAGCAATTTCGAACATTTTGATAATGCAGAAATAATATTTTCATTAATTGCAATTCCATCTCTTTCTTTCAATAAATGTCATGAAATGCTATGAATCTAAGCTTTTGTTTTTGAATATTATAATTAGTGATCAGCATATTCGAAAATAACATCGTTCATAAAATAAAAATAATGTGAAGTTCACAATTTCTAGGTACGACAACAACAACAACAACATCACGTACAACCTCAACGTCCACCACATCTACAACATCAACCACCTCTACAACGTCAAGCACTTCTACAACAGCAACTACAGGTAAACCTATTAATATAGATACAGTACACAGTTAATATCATCATCATTAGATACTCCTTGCTCTCCAACATGTAATTCACAACAAACATGTGTAGGCGGTGTATGCGTAGGTATTGGATATCTGTCAATTACTATGACATGGTCTCGACCTGGAGATGGAGATCTTGTAGTAACAACACCAAATGGCAAAACTATTTACTGGGATAATAATGGTCCATCAAACTTAACAGATGAAGGTGAACTTGATATAGATGATAAAAATGGAACAGGACCAGAAAATATTTTTTGGACAAAGACTGGTCCCACTCCACCGATAGGAACCTATTACGTCTGTTTCGAACCATATGATTTTAGTCCAAATGCTACTGTAGCATATCCAATTAGAGTTACAATTAACGTTGCTCGCTCAAATAACACTTCATTAATTTTTACACGAACCTTTACGTCTCGGTATAGGGAATATTATGATTGCAAATCAACTTCAAATAACCTTCTTGGTTCATTCACTTATCCATAGCGACACTTTGCGATGTATTTACCATAAATAATAAAATATAAACCTGACTATCGTTTATTCTTGATTCAGTTTTATTCTTACTACTTCGTTTGTTTCATATATGACTTACATACTAATCTAAAAAGTTCACCTTTTTCTATTAAAAATATTTCATTAATGATGTGTTTGAAATAACGAATACTCTAACTTATAGATAAATCTTTAAAATGCAATAAAATGATTCACATAAAAATATTTTGAAATCTTCTATTTCTCTTTGTTTCTAGCATTACATCAACAAAAAACAATAGGGTATATTTGAATAACTATTTGTGAAATATGGTTTGCAATAAGATAAAAAATAGTTGATAGAAAATCAATAATAAGATATCATCTTTAGTTAAATTATGCTTAGGATGTAGTAAAAAATTCTATCCTTCTATTGCACATTTCTTTGCTTTGCAGCATCATATAGCGATGCAAGTAAGACCATATTGTTTTTTTCAAAAATGATTGATTTAAACCATTAGAATAAAGTACCGTGGTTCATGTATGTTGAAAGTACTATGTTAAAATTCTTTAGATATTATACGGCTTCTCAACTGAAGCTAGTATACCTTGATGTAAACATTCAGAATATTTCAAAAATATTAATATTGCAACGTCTATATAGAAGAAATAGCATCGGGTATAGCGTATGAAGATCGAAAATATCTGGATAATACTCAAAAGAAAGATAGAAAAAGATTTACAGGTCATGGTACAATTCAACTGACCGTTCTAGCCAATTACAGAACAACTGAAAAAGTGTTTTTAGAGGCGCATTCTAAAAAGGTTAAAGTAGTACGTGAAGTAGGACTTCGAACAAATTGAATACACTTGCGGATAAAAAACATATTGACATCATTTTGACTAATTATTAGAAGGATTAATTGTGGTACTTTGAGACAAGCTAGTCAAGAAAAGTATTATACTAGAGCTAAAAAGATATTTGTATGTTAAATGAAAGGCAAACTATAATTCCTGTAACGTTAATCAAGCATTGTTTATATATTTCTGTTATAAAAAATAAGCATGATATATGAAACACATTGTCCATTTGTCGAAAATATTTTTCAATTCGATCAATCTGTTGAATGTAGAATTCATTTTACATTCTATTGGCAAACTCATCATTCATAATTTATCTTGGACCAAATATTGTCTAATCATTTTCTTCATCTATATTAAAATAAGATGTTAATTTAATATGTTTTGTATTGGTATAATAATAAAATTTATTAAACCATTTGAATTTGGATTGTATATCTAGAATATCTTTAACACATATATTTATTGCTCCATATTTCTTGATTAAGAAAGGTGTTGTTGTTGACATAATTCGTAAGCGTGCTATCATTTCATCAAATATTTCATTTGATCATATCAATGTACACTAAGTTTGACGTGTACCAAAATTATATTCATCGATACCTAAACAATAATCGCCAAAATTCATTGTAGTCTTGTCATCATTAAAATACATTATGAATATGATGCCATCCAAAAATATAATCTATTGAAGACAAATATCAATTTCATTTCATTATCTACCATTGAATAAAGTGCAGCAATTATTGATATATAGAAAAAATAAAATAGAATCGTTATCGAATTAAACCAGCAGATTATGTTACAAAAGAGTATGAGAAAAAAGCATATTCTGTTTCATTTTTAAGATATTGATGTCACATATGTAAGAAAGAATTAAAAAAAACATTCAGAGAATATTTCACAATACTGTGCATAAATATTAAATCCAGTTCGACAATATTTTCGTGATTATGTATCAGTATAGTGTCGGCTATTTATATTTTAAATAAATGTAGGATAATTCATATTCATAAGAACTACTTTCATTGGTGAGAAACTATCTCACATGCATACTTTTAAATATACAATGAGTCTCGTCACACATTTTAATCGATTGTAATTGATTATGTTTCCTAATCAATAAAAATCATAGTACAATTGAAAATTATTAGAATTAATAATTGGAAGTAGTAATATCAAAGCAATCACTGAAAATCATTGGTAATCAATGATACAGTATTTTCGAGATGTTCAAAGACTGCGAGATCATTGACAAAAGCACTTCTTTATGAGTGAATGGGTCTGTTAGTTAAATGTTCCCATGTATGTTGAAACTGGCTATTGTATATTCATTCTGTTTAAACTAAACAGTCAAGAACAGTCGTCCTTATTTTGAACGATATCTAAGTGTTATACACTTACAAAAGACAGAAAAATTAGTTTTTTCTTGTTGATAGTTATGATAGATGATTTATTAACATAAACGCGTCTTGTACACAAGCACATCAAATTGTCAGTAATATGAAAAGATTGTTAACTTAAAACTAAGGTAGTAGATATGAATTCACGATGGATATTGTAACAGTAATCTTAACTTTGAACAAAAATAAAAATGTCAACAGAGATTTCTTCATGGTTTTATTGAATATATGAAATGCTAGAAAAAGAATGGATACAATGTAAAGAACAAAGATCTTTATCCCTTATTCGGTTAGTTTTGAATATGTTTTATGTTAGATCTTTGTTTTTTTTTATAAACCAAGAAAACTTTTTGCTCATTTTCAAAAATCGCACGATGATGGACCGATTTGATATTTCAGTTTGTAGCGTTTGAAATATTCTAGTGCATCGATTTTAGTACTACGTGGTTTTTTTTTCAATTACGCAGTAATAAAATACGTCTTTTGAGATGAAATAATGTATACTTAAATGGAATAATTCTGTTTCTTAGACAAATACGATAATACTTATCTAAAAGAAAATATTAACATTGTCATGAAAATTTGAATATATTACTATTTTTAGAATTTTTTTTATTGCGAATATTGGTAATACTTCCGTTTTTTCTAAAGTATAAATACTGGTTTCAGTACCGAAAGAAGTATATTCAATCGATCATTACAACGAAATAAAACAAAGTATGACGCTTTTTATCGTCTTGCTGTTATTAGGTTTGGTTACCTGGTCTGACCAGGCTTCGTGTTCAATAGGTAGATATGTTTACCAAGGTCAATGTCTTCTATGTACACCTGGCTATTATTGTCCAAATGGTGAAACACGAATCCGTTGTCCACGTGGTGATATTGCTCCTGGATATGGTTTCACAGCTTGTCAAGAATGTCCTTTTGGATGGTATTCCACATGTGATGCACAGGAAACGTGTCTAGTCTGTCCAAAAGGTTTTTATTGTTCAAATAGAGGAGAGAATCCAAAACCATGTCCAGTTGGATACTACAGTCACTATGGTGCAATCCAGTGCACACCATGTCCATCGGGATATTATACAACCTTTACTAATTCAAGCTATTGTTTTCAATGTCCAGTAGGTTATACATGTTCTGATCCCACACAATGTCCGCAACCATGTCCAGCTGGAACATATCAACCGAATATCATGTCTACAACCTGTGCAGCATGTCCTGCTGGACATCGATGTGGAGCCACCACTAATCTTCTTCAGTGTACAACAACAACGTGTATACAAGCCGAGCCATGGGAATGTAACAAAAATCAACAAAGTCCACTGCCAACTGCTTGTACAAATATTGGTTAAGGCTATTGGAAAAAACCGACTTTTTGCTCTTAAATAAAGCTTATTTGCTAACATTCTTTTTTGTACCATATCTACTTTATGATTAAACAAACTCGTAGAAGTACGAATGTACTAAAAATAATCTTAGTTCTGCAGTAGTAAATAATACTCGGCAAGAGCATTGACTATTTATTTTTTCCTCAATTCTACCACTTATAATAAATAGAGTCATGTTCAAACGGATGAATGCATGCCATAGTTTTTTTTTACTGTTCATGTGTTTACCAAATAGAAAGGTTAGAGATATATACCATACCGGTAATTTTCTTGACGTTCAATTTTTTAAAATTCGAACGATGCTAACACAATTATAGATGTTCTTCACGATCAAAATTTTGATCTGATTATCGAAACAGAATCTTATCGAGAACGTGCTGCTCTTTTTTCGCTTCAATCATTTGCCTGTAGCAATATAACGCAAGTCAAAAATTTGTTCGTCCATTTAAAATTATTACTATGAATGTGAATTTAGAAGCAAAGATACACACTGATCGATATCCATTACTTGCTATTTGCATCGCCTTTGTCCCACATGTAAACATGTCTAATAAAATAGAAGATCTTGTCAATTTCACATATACAGAGACGAAGCCTGAAAGCATATTCATATCAGTTGATGGTGATCATTATTGCAAATCTGTCTATGAAGAAATAGGATACTATTAAGACTATACGCCTAATGTTGGCAATTATATCCTCGTCCAGAACACTCAATTACCAAGAAAATGGCGTACTATGTATTGTGCCGTAGATAAATTCGATGGTCTTCCAATGGACCTTAGGAACGTGTTAACTGGTTTTTGAAAAATAAGAGTTAACGAGGCTCAAGGGGGGAACACACGGATTTCTAGCCCAGAAATCACCTGGAAATTCGTAGACATCCTTATTTATCATACATATATAAATTTCATAGACTCATTCGAGATCGAACTGAGAATGAGAAGAATATCGTAGTTTTATGCAGTTTGAAGTTTTTAGAAGAGCCAGGCGAAAAATACTTTTGTAGTACCGTTTGTATGAACCAACCAATACATATTATTATTGATTTTAATTTACTTATAAAAGTTCAAACCTACGATGATTCTCGTTATTAATGTTACGAGACACACAAATCATTTTAGAATATTAAATATCTGCTGTAAGAATGTTCAATTAAACCAGAATATTGTACTGTGACAAAACATACGAAAAGATCTTAATATCCAGCAATATTTTACGCTTTACCGGGTTATTAAATGTTCTTAATATTTGATTAGGAAACAAAATAAGTTAATTTCTGAATTTTAATAAATGTAAAATATGCTACAATTTGCAATTTCCATGATCTTTATTTTATACTATAACTAATTAGATATATCTATTTTCGTTCAATCTTTTAACTTTTTCTATAAAAAAACAAGCATTTAAGTTTTATTGAAATCATAATTGATCTAGATAGTTCTATAAATGAATATCTTATATCTCAAATAATGTCGGATATAATGGTAAACAAAAAAACATTGTTGGCAATTCCATTTCCTACCAATTGAACTTCCTAACTTAACTTAAGAAGATGTTTTCTAACTAAACCTCGAGATAAATCTAACTACAGAATGCGTTCAAATTAGACATCATAAAAAAAAGACATGTCTACTGTTTTAACAAAACATTATTTTAAAGAGATTGTTTTCGTTGTAGGTTTCTTCTTTGGTGGCGTTGTTGTTGGACATATTATAGCTGCTATTGATGAAATCATTCTATTCGTATAGGCATTATTAACATTAGTATTACCAACTAAATATGTACAAGCTTTCAAATATTTCTTAATATCTAAATTTCCATTACTATATTTTTTATTCGATTTTGTTATTGAATGACTTATTGTATCATTTCTTGTGCACGTTTATACTAAGCTTAGTCATCCCTCAATACGAACTCCCATGGTCTTCTTTTGTCAATTGGTAAAGTGACATAGATCCAGCTTTATCAAATTTATCATATACTGTATCATGAACCATTTAAAATGATGATTTTTCATTCTCTGGATTCTTGTAACATACATTATAATTATTGTTTTGTTTATAAAATTTGTTCTTCATCTCGTTTCTTTTTATCAAAGAAAATGAAAAACGCAATATTCTAAATAAATATAAAAATTCATTTTATCTACATGGAAAAAGAATTTTTTGAAATAAAATATTTTTGAATTTATATATAAATTATCCTTTTTATTAATGAAATGAATATATTTTAGAAAAAGTATTTTGGTAATATCCTTGCCGGTTGAATTTCGTAATAAAGAAAAATATGTTTAATGTACAAAACAAAATGAGTTTTTATTACTGGTAATTTATGTGCGTATAATATGAACTCTTACAAGTCAATGTATTCCTATATAAATTTTCTTTTTTTTCTGCTGATATATATATGCGCAAATAAATATATGCAAATAGTTCATTATGCTTAAAGACATTGTCTTTAGTTATTGCAAAGAAAGAAAACAACAGAAGACCTTTATAAAATCTTCAAAAAAAAAAACGTTAATGATTTAGTCTTATATTGATGTATTTTATACAGGATTCACTGTTATTTTATTTGATTGTATTGTTTATCGAGTCATTAACTAATGCATCTACTTTTCAAAATATTTTATCGAGAAAAAATAAAAAGGCAGAACATTCGATTGTAGTCATTTCATTGATCATTCATAAATTGCAATGTCTAACAAAGCAAAAGTCGTACCTTATCTTCTTGTTTTACCAGCATCTCCACCTTTGCCTCCATCTACTCCAAACAAATATATTGAAGATGATGATTATTATTATCGGTAAGTATTCTAATATCTTTTTTCATTATTAACTAATGAAAATTTGTAGAAGAAGAAATAAAACTTGGGTATCATCATTAAATTGTAATTGTTTTTCTTCATTTTTTGCTGGACTTGCTTTGACAACATTACTTATTATGGCAGTAGCCATTCCATTATTAGTCTTTCTTTCAA
>JAJEKB010020358.1:463932-490156 GCA_022393335.1 Macrotrachela quadricornifera | reverse complement strand
AATATGTCGTTTGTAATATCTAAAAAATGATATTGAGTGAATCCATAGGAAGCGTATTACCTTTCTGAAAAAAAAATGTTTGACTGTTTTTTTTCCGATTCGTTCGCTGTATAGGAGTTAAAAAAATATGTTTGGACGAAACAATAGTATAAATATGTGTCTTAATTATTCCATTCTTCAGAATTCTTTAGGAACATCAAAACATTTGCTAGACTAGCTTATTAAAAACACACAAAGGTCTCCAAAAAACATCTCCATAAGTTCATTTTATAAAGCTTTTTCGTGCTGACTATTTTTTGGTGAAAAAAAGTTTCTAGTTTCATTTGATAAATAACGATATTAGGGTCAAAATGCTAATAATACCATGCATTACAACGACAATATGTTCACTCAATCTTGCTTTCGATCTCTATTGTCGTCCGAATAAGTGATCTCGCTTGGTACTAAATACTTTGCGATATGATGGAGAAGGTAATGCAAATATGGCAAACGTCATTGTCAAAGGAACAAGTGCCATGAAGTAGCATACGATCGAAAGATACAGTTGCCATTTATATTTAATGCATTTAATAACGAAAATAACAATAAGTATGGGTAACTTGCAGCTACTCATTAGAATCGGACTCATAATCAAGTCTTTATGTACTTTCAATTGTTTCTTTAGAACATTCACATAACTTCTGGTTGTCGTTTTTTATTTCATACGAGAATTTAAGTAGCAAGCGTTTCTTGTGTAGAAAAACTTATTTAAGTGAAAATAATAGTGCATGATTATTCATATACATTTGAGTATTACAAATGAAAGGCAATAACACAGGAATCAAAACGCTTATTTATAGACTATTAATATTCTTCGATTGAGCCGTTATTATCTATTTTGATTGGTGACCTGAAAGCATACGACTTTTTAAAATTATAAACAAAAAAACGCCATGTGATTAAACTAGAAAAGATATTATCAATTAAATGCTGGAGTGATATATTTTAAATAAAAAAAAGGGTTTCAATGTGAGTTCATATTAAATGCATGTTTTAATCGTTATGTTCTGTCAATAATGAAAAAATGTTACATAATAAAAGCAGTATCAAAATATAAATTTTACTTTTTTATTCAATCAATGAATGAGTTTTTCTATGCATAGTTCTGTAAAAAATTGAAAATACATAATCTTAATTGCTTTATTTCAATTGAAAATCTCAACAACGGGAAAAATTCTAATTTGTTTTAAATTAGATTTTATCAGATAAAGACTTCTGATTTTAAAATTTTATTTAATATGCATGAAAATAAAATGAACCTTGTTTGTGACAAATAAACTATGATTAATTGGCTAAGGCTTTTATCCAATCATATATATAAAAAAATATTCATTTGTGACAAATAATCTATAGTCAATTAGTTAAATATTTTATTCAATAAATATATGAAAAAAATCGTTCGTGACAAATACATAGTAGTCTATTGATTAAATTTTTTTATTTAATATATATAAGGAAATAAAAGACTTTTTTGCGATAAATAAAATTTACAAAATTGAGCAAAATTTCTATTTAATATGGGTCAAATCATTTGTTAGCGACGTGACTTCGTAAAAATATACTCCATATATCTCCGCCAAGAGAGCTATTATACACCTGCCTGTTTATTGATCAGATACATACTAAAGTGCGCTACGTGTTCTAAAAATATCAGCCCTAAAAACCCTTGCTTCAAAAAAATTATTACTGAAAAACTAGCGTTAGCGACGTGATGCAAAAAAGGACATCATATTTCACCTGATACATTTCAGCTAAAAAAATCTATGACTATAGACAGCATTTTGTCAAACGCTAATGGCGCATTTTGTAGACGACACTTTGAGCTACAAATTCTGCATCAGAAGGTTTTTGCACATATGCGTCGTTTTTAAAAAAACGGACGTGTTCTGACGTTAGCGACGTGACCGATTTGTTAGCGACGTGACAGCGTGCGAATTGCCCATTTTTGATAGGTTCATATCTCTGGTAATGTTCGCGCATTTTCAATGAAACTTAGACGTGAAATTCATTCAAGTGTCTTCTCTTCAAAATCATATTAAAAGACGAATTGACACTTTCTAAAAACAGCTAGACAGCTCGATTTTCCAACAAGGGGTCTATGAGTCGATTTTCAACAAAAATGCGGTAAAAATTGAGTAATATGGCAAAAACTTTGGAGAAACACTTTTTTGTGGTTATGACAACTAAAGAAACCAGAAGAAAATTCGGTTTCTCGTAGGATAAGAGCAATAAAAGACGCTTATGCTGAACTTTTGTACTTGAACTGCAGCTTTTACAGAAAAACCAAAATGTCCTATTCTGCCTGATTTGGCCCATATATATACGAAAAAAAATTTGTTCATGAGAAATAAATTCTAGCCAACTTAAATTTTTTATTCAAGATATATATATATATAAAGTTCGAGACAAACGAATAATAGTTAATTGAAAAATTTTTCCTGAATATATATAATTAAATAAATCATAAGTAATTGATTAAGAATTATTAAAAAAAAACACTAAACACGTGTATTTGGCGACACTTTATTTGCAGTTAATTTAAGATAAATCTAAACTATTTTTCTTCATAATATGAGTTTAAAAATAAATTAAATTTCTTATAATTATAATATTTTTAGATTTAAATCACTATTAATTTAATTCACTCATAAATTAATTTGAAACAGAACGTAAATTAATGTCTCTAGTATAGAAATAACATTTTTTTTTTATTACATGAACAAGAGAAGTACTCATACGAATTACGGAGTTTTCTAAGCTGAATACTCATATGCAAGCATAAGTACTACTACTGAGTACTCAAAACCCGCGAGTACTCACGAGTACTTGTAACATTTTCTAGCGTGAGTACTTTTCAAGTACTATCCTTTGAGTATCTTGACTAGGGAATTATTATAATCAAAAACGGGTAAAAAATACTTTGGTCTTACAGAATTTTTTATGACGAACATTTTTCTAAGAACAATATTAAAGAAATCTTTTTTATCTAAAAAAAACTTTTGTTTTATTGTTGCCAGTAAAATTAATAGGAATTACGAATTTACCCCACTTGTTTCAGCACGATTACGGATTTATTCTGTGTGGGGTAAATCCGTAATGTTTATAGAGGTTTGCAAAAACCATCACAACAACGTTGTAGAACTAGATACCGAAAAACTAATCTCACAGATTGATAGAGAAAAATTTTCTCTACATCGTTTGCGAAGAAAATTTTTTAAAATATTGAAAAATAGAAAAATTATTTCAATTATAAACAACGTGGTTGATTTTTACTATGAATTTACCCGAGCTGAGTCTATATCTTTTCTCTTCTCTCTTTTCCTTTCTATTCAATTTCTTAATTATGTGGACCAGCTAAGGCACAATAAATATTAATATTAAAAAAAAAGAATTTTTTTTTGAAATAATGTAAAGATTTACTTTTGAACCCATCCTTTCGAGATCTCGTTTAATATGAATTGAAAAATAAGAAAATCAATATTGTGGATCGGTGAACTTTCGAATTTCATCATCATTTTCAATTCCCAAATTGCGCATTATTTCTCATTGATATTTTTCATCATCACTCTTCGCTGTTATTTTAGTCTATTAGAATAAAAACAAAAAACAAGAACAGATGAATTTTTTTTTCATATTATTTAAAAAAACAACCTTTTTGCTGTATGGTTTGGTATCAATTTTACTAGATTGATCTTCACTTGGTGCTACTACTTTTTTTTTTCAACGTCTTTTTTGACATTCATTGGAAATTGTGGTGGAAAACCAAATTCTTCAATTTCATATTTTCCCAGGTCGAACATGCACGGTCGTAAACAATCGTTTACGGAGATAAACGGGTATAAATGGAGACCGTGAACGGTCTTCGTGCACAATCATCATATACGGAGCAGAACGACAAGAAACGGATTCCGTATACGACAGTCGCGAAAAAATACGGGGGTTTGGGAAGGCAATATTTGATACTCCGTTTACGGAGATAAACGCCTATTGTTTACGATCGTATACGATCGTTGTGAATTCATATAACAAGAGATTCCATCTTACAGTGGATATTTTCAATTATGAAATGTTTTTAGGAATTTAGAAATCTTTGAGTAATAATATTGCAACTTTTAAATGAACGAATTTATAATAATTAATATAATAATAATAATACTAAAAAATGAAATAATATAAATATTTTTATAAATATTTTTTTAATTTTTATTTGTAGTGCATATCTAGTACTTATATAATATAATATAATATACTAGTGTGTATAGAGCTTTCGATCCTCCTGAAGTCATAATCAATAATAATTGTAATTGTAATAATTATTACAATTAAGTATAATATTTGATGTTGAAATAGCTAATATGTGTGCTTATGTAATTACAATAATAAAACAGATAATTAATAATATAATTATAAGACTTCTTATATTATAATAATTAATATAATAATAATAAACAAAAATAGTACTTATAAAATACTTATATTATTTCGTTTATTATCATTACTATTATTATTATATTAATTATTATAATATAAGAAGTCTTATAATTATATTATTAGTTAACTGTTTTATTATTGTGGTTACATAAGCACACATATTAGCTATTTCAACATCAAATATTATACTTAATTGTAATAATTATTACAATTACAATTATTATTGATTATGACTTCAGGAGGATCGAAAGCTCTATACGCACTAGTATATTATATTATATTATATAAGTACTAGATATGCACTACAAATAAAAATTAAAAAAATATTTATAAAAATATTTATATTATTTCGTTTTTTAGTATTATTATTATATTAATTGTTATAATATAACAAGTTCTATGTTTATATTATTAATGAATAAACTTAGGTAAAAAGTACTTCAGATGTTCAGTATTAAGTATAACATCACGGAAATCATTTTTAATTATTATGAAAACTTTCATTGATCATACTATATTAATAGAATCTTAAAAGAATTTCGCAATTTAAAGAACATTAAAAAATCGTTTATATATAAATATATATATTTAACAATTTTGTGACTCATTCATCTATACATCACACGTTTTCATCGGCTGTTTTGTTTCCAATCTTCTTCATGATCTATACCCTTACCACATAATCGTATTCAATGATAAATAAATGAGTCATACAATTTCAATATATGTATATAAACGATATTTTAATTTTTTTTTATTGTGATTTAAAAACACAAAATCATATAAAAATGATATTAATATTTCAGACGATTAGAAAAAGCAGCCAGAGTCATTGATAGAAGAAAGATTTATAGATAAATGAAAGAATTGCACAATGGAATATGTCTTCTTCTTTCATTCTACGTCGATTTTGTATAAGAAATACATGACGATGAAATAGGAGCAGAAAAAAAGAAAAGACCTATATATACTATTTAATTTTCTTCATTTATTTATTTTATTTTAGTCTTCAGCGTATGATAGAAAGCATAATTTTATGAATAAGGTATGTTTAAATATATTGTTTTTTACTTTTAGATGATATTGTGCAATACGTCTTGAAATGAATGAAGATATCTTCACATCAGTTTTACTATTTGAACAACGTCACCATAAACGTGTCTGTGCACAAAAAAGGAAACGACGTGTATTATTGAATGCTCGGCGTGATCTTCTGAACACAACATATAACACGTTAACTTCTACTTCATCGAATATATTGCATAAGCATATAGAAGACAATGTGAGATGCTCAAATGTTTCTCAAGATTCAAATGAAGATTTATATGAATTAAATATTGACGCAAGTAAATGTGATAATCCCGTCGAATTGAATGTTTATGCAAATAAGTATGATGATTTAAATGCATTAGATATTGTTGAGTATGAATATGATGATTTAAATGTATTAAATACTGATACATATGAAAGCGATGATTTAAATGAATTAAATGTTGATGAATATTTATGTGAACATCCAAATGATATTTTTAATTTTACTTCATGTTTTACTGAATCGGATATATATCTTCACAATTTAACTACTGTTAAAAAGAATGATTATTGTAAAAATTTACTACTTTTATTGCGTGATGCCAATATTTCCAAAATTCATACTGACAGATTAATTAGGCTGATACATGCAGCATTACCTAGCCCAAATAATCTGCCGAAATCAATGAAACAACTGCTGCTTGATATGCAAGGTAACACTTAAATAAAGAAGAATCTTTCTACATAGTCAAAATTAGAATCTTTTTATTTGGATAATAAGAGGACCGCCTGACTTAGAGATATTAACTCAGATGACTTGAGTATGAATCCACCGAATTTTAGATTATGTGAGATTGAAGATATCATAACATTAACTGTCATAGTAATTGCCAATATTCTACCAAGGAAAAAATTAATGCAAATTGTATTTTTGATAGATATTTTCATTAATAGTCAGCCATAAAGAATATAAGTTTTTCAGAAATTTTTTGTGTCTATAAAACTTTGTAGAGTTCGTTTCGCTGATCATTTTAGTAAAAAATATATTCAAATTTACTCAACAAATAACAATACTTGGATTGAAATACTCGAAACTTTCCGCTGTTTTCGATCGCTGCTGAGTAGTAGTTGATATTTTTGAGTATTTTGATTCGAGCTCTCCTATTTATAGGATAAATTTGAATCTTTTTATTACCAAAATGACCAGCGAAACGAGCTCTACAAAGTCCTATAGATAAAAAAATTTTCTGGAAAACTTATATTCTTGATGCTTGACTATTAATGAAAATATCTATCGAAAATACGATTTGCATTAATTTTTTCCTTAGTAGATTCTATTATCATAAAAAAATAGTTCCTAAAATTAATCCTATACCATTTAAAATACTTATATAATTCAATAGTTTTTATAGAATGAAGAAATAGATCAAGCTGAAATTTTTGTTTCAAATAGGAATGGAGATCTATACTTATTGTTTGATCAAGAATATTCTTTGCGAGACAACAAATTTTATGACACAAAATTAAAAACTTTTTTTTTTAGTTGAACAATTATTTATGAAGCGACAAATTTGTATAACATGTTATCGTGATGTTCATAATCATAAGAATGGTATATTATGTGCATCACGGGAAGCAACAGCGACCGCAAATATTTATGATATAAATGTCAAAACTGTATTATCAGTATTATTGAGTCGTTTATGGGCAGCCATCATAGAATACAAAAAACGAATCGAATCAACTCCACTTAACCACCATAATGATATTCCATTCAATTTTTTATACTGTAAAATGATAAAAAGCATTAAAAATGAAGTTTTTGTTAGTATTCTTTTACACATTGATGGTATCTCCATTTGTAAATCGAAGAAATTAACTTTATGGTTATTGAGTGGTGTAATCATCGAGTTACCACCTCATTTACGGTATAAAAGGTGTAACATGATTTTATTATCGATTTATTTAGGTGTTAATGAACCAGAACCAAAAGCATGGTTAAATTCTTGCTTTTGCCAACTTAACGAACTTAAGAAAGAAGGTAAGACCTTTCAAATTTACTGTGTACTGTAAAAGATGTGTAAAAAGGAAGATGTTACAAAATATAAATAGTATAAAAACATAAAATGTTCAGTTTTTATGGCAAAAAACAGCTAAAGGCTATTTCTATCTATGAACTAGAATCTTGAAAATTAACGTAGTATGACTTCTCATTTGATTTTCAGAAAACGATAGAAAAAAATCTTGAAAAGCTAATCAATGATTTGAACTATTCTTAGTATAAAAGTTTTCATTAAAAAAAATCGTTTGATATAATTAAAATACTCTAGCATACTGTTGAGAATTTTTTGATGAAATAATCCAGTATCGCAGAATTTGGTTTCCAGCCGTTAGTATGCATGAGACAACCTAGATTTATTTTTTTCTTTATTTTTAGGAGTAATTATTACAGGTGGACTTAAATGTAAAGTTTTCTTTTATTCGATTGTTGGAGATTGTCCAGCACTCAAGCTGGTGTTGGAATTTAACGGTCACAATGGGTACTATTGTTGTTTTTATTGCTATATTAAAGGTGTTCATGTTGGTGGTCGTGGTGGAAAGCGACAATATTATTATGAGGATGGTATTAATCTTCGAGATATTACACGTTATGAATCAGAATCAATAGAAGCAGCTGAAACTTCAAGCAAGGTGTTTGGTCATTTAGGTCGATCGATTCTTCATGATCTAATCGATATACCTTTACCTTATTCGATTATAGCTGATTATCTTCATGTTAGCCTTTTGAGGCACACAAGAGGAATTGTTAAACAAATTTATTCAAGTTTATCACCATCTCAACGAATTGAATTTGATGCTGGTTTACGGGCACAAAAATTCCCACATTTTTTCAACAGAAAACTGCGTCCTGTCAGTGATTTTTCATTTATTAAGTAAGATAATGATTTTCTTATGGAATCAAAAAATATGAGTATATAATTAACAACAGAGTTTGTCGAAAAAGCTTGATTTTTCTTGATCAACATTTCTGATAGAATAGGCTCTTGTTTTTTTTGAACGCTCCAGTAAATAAAAAAAATTTTGATAGAAATAATTTATTCAAAGGGAAATGGGTCCTAGTAAGACAGGAATGTGTAAATTCAATAAAATACCATTTAACAGATATGCATGACTTGAAAAATTGTATGCATGAGTAAGCCTTTATGCCTGTAGTTTATAAAATATCCGCATATGTCTGTTGTGTATTTATATAAATTTATAATTTGTCTACTTTAAAAGATCAATAGTAAAACGATAATTTTTATTTTATTTTAGAGGCACAGAATTAAAGAATTTGCTCTTGTATGGGCTTCTTCCACATCATTCAAACTTCATCTCTAAAGAACGATTGGCTCACATTGCACTTTTCGTCTGTTTTCTTAGAGTTAGTCGAAAGATCTCTAAGGCACAATGATTTTTGTTTCTTATAGATTATTCATGGAGAAAAACAATTTGATGTGAATAATGGTGCAATAGCAAGAGAATTTTTTGTGAAATATTATGAAGATCATGAAGTTTTTTCAGTAAATTGCAAGATTTTGTTCTTCATCTTCATTTGCACTTTGATCAATTGTTTAATTATCATGGAAGTTTATGTTATCTCGGCACATTTGCACAAGAAGATTTTATTGGCGCTGTAAGTAAAAACTTTCATGGTACTCGCTGTCATGGCGAACTCATAACCTATTATTATGAAGTAGGTAGATAAATATCGAATTTATTTTATTTTATCTAAATTTTTACTTTTAGATCGATTTTGCTTTAAGAAATGTATCGTCAACAAATGAATCATCTACTTCACGTAGGGTCAATGGACCTTTTGATCAAACAGAGTTAACACCAAGTGTATTACATGATATAAGCCGTCACCATCTTTTTGTTTATGGTTGTAATAAGCCTAATCAATGTGTACTGATATATCGTCGATGTATAATCGATAAAAAGGTATTTCATTCACTTATTTATCCACGTCGAAATTCAACTATCAGTTATTTTGTCCAGTATCGTGAAAACCGTAATGATACTAACTTTGGAAAAATTAAATTTTTTTTTACTACATGTAATGGAAAATATGCATTAATTGAACATTATGGAATTAAAACAAAATTTAGTGATATTTTTAAATCATCTACCTACTATGATTTATTATCTAAGTCGATTGATTATTTCTTCTTTGTACTTTATTCACATACGTCAGCAGTGCATTGCATACCTATATCGTCAATTGAAAACTACTGTATTGTTTTTGAAAAAACCCATCATATTATTGTAACTCCATTGTCCATTTATTATGAACACGATTAAATATAATATGAATTCTCTTCTTTATTTTATTTTATCAATTTACATGTGTGATTCAAAGATCGATTAATTATTTTGTCTTCTTCTACTTTCAGATATTAAATATTCACTATCATGGCAACTGTATCTAATACCGATCGAATTAAACGTACACACTATCCTAAAAAAATATTTTCTCCTTCTGTAGCATATCAACCGTTACCAAGCAATTATCTTCTTTATATACCAAATACCATGTCTTATTCATTTGTTGGTCGAAGTAGTGTTAAAAATATTCAAGGAAAAAAAGCTACATTAGTCGTGAATAAGAAAAAATTTATTGGTGAAATTATTTTTGCAGGTAATTTTTGCATTCGATATTTATTGTGAAAGAAATACTTATATGTGATTTTTGCAGGTTTTTTTTCTCGCTGTCAGGCAGAACTGAACAAAATCCAACAAAAATCACAATCATTTGATAATAGTAAATCTAATTTTTCTCTTCTTTCCAACAAATATTTGATTCTTTTATTTTATAGATGAAATAATTGAATGCAATGAAGACGAAAATGAAGGTAACGATTATCATAATAATCAAGATGATGATCTTATTTGATAATTATGAACACAATAATGAACCCGAAGAAGAACCAGTCAATGTATTTGGTAAGAATATATTATGGTATTTATTTTCGTTCTAGTATCTGAGCTATATATGTCTTAACATGAGAATAGATAAGCTGATTTTGTTTTTTATTGTTCTTTTATTAACAGATGAAGCTGAAGATGATTTAATATTCGATCAAGATTTTGTTACAAAACGAAAACGTTCTGATTCTCATTTATTGAACAATGAATCTCAATCATCAAAACGGTCAAAACAAGAGTATTTAAATGAAAGTATGTATAGTTTGTTATGTTTTTATTTTTAAAAGTTATGTATTCTCTATTCCAGAAAACACAGATATTAAAATATTTTTTGTTTTCTTTTATGTAGCTGGTGAAGGTTTACAAAGTGAAGCTGATGCACAACTTAAAGCAACAAATAAAAATCAACATT
Source organism: Macrotrachela quadricornifera (assembly GCA_022393335.1). Classification (NCBI taxonomy): domain Eukaryota; kingdom Metazoa; phylum Rotifera; class Eurotatoria; order Philodinida; family Philodinidae; genus Macrotrachela; species Macrotrachela quadricornifera. The sequence goes on along the minus strand of JAJEKB010020358.1, from coordinate 479,274 downwards.
TATCTACTAATGGTTATAAAATGCATCCGTGATTCCTAAATATATTATTCTATTTCTTTTGAATGTTTTAGTTACTTCATTAAGATTGATCGAAAACAAAATGACCGATTTGAGCAAAACTATGGTGAAGATGAGTCGTGCAATGCATCAAATTGCATCTTCTTCTGGAAAAATGGTGAGTAGCTCTTTATTATTGATATCATTCGGAATTGATCTTTCTAGGGTTCACATAATCTTGATCATTATCGAGATTCAAACGCTCATGAAACATTTTCAAATAAAGTGGTACGTGATTATGAAACTACTTTCAGCAATCAATCTTTAATATTTTATTTATAGGAATATAAAGGTCATAATTTGGTTGAAGTAGTCGGTAGAGATTTTGGAGATTATGCTCGTCAAGTCATGCGTGTTTTATTTACTGAAGATGAACTTAAAACCTGTATTTTACCACCAAAACGACGGCATTTGGCTCGAGAACCTCTTGATTCTGAACGTTTTCGTCTTTTGAACGGTTTGTAAAAATAAATTTATTTTCATTTCATTTTTATCTTAGTGTTTTTAGAAGCTGTTCAAACGAAATATCGTCTGGCTTCACATTTGTACGATGGCTTCTTCAAGTATCATCTTGGTCCGAAACTCAGCGATTTCCTAGTCGAAGAACGTCGTCGAACAAAAAAAAAGAATACTCGAAGACAAACAACTGCAGCTATTTCGAATACAATGACTCAACCACTGGCAATTGACTGAAAAAAATTATTTTTTTTTACATGTAAGAAAGTTTTTTTGCTGTTTTTTCAATGATCTGTATTTTTCTGATCATGTTTTTTTTGAAATAGTTTTTATTTCATGTATTTTATATTTTTTTGTACGTGGTGAACTTTTTTATTTATTAAATATATATATATATATATATGAACGAAAACGAAAACAACTAGGCGCAGTAGTATGATGAATACCTTTTGGATAAACGGCGTTATATACGATCGTATACACAGCATATACGCTCCGTATGCGGTCGTATAGATAGTATATACGCTCGTAAACGATCTCCATATTTCGTCGTATTTCTCCGTAAACGATCCCGATCACATACGATCGTAATACGGTCGTATACGGAGCGTATATGGCATGTATACGGTCGTGTACGACACCGTATACGATTGCTTACGACCGTATACGGAATCCGTAACCGTCGACCTGGGTGACCGGACAATTCGTTGCAGGACAATTCGTTGCGGACAATTCGTTGCGGACAATTCGTTGCAAGGACAATTCGTTGCAGGACAATTCGTTGCAGGACAATTCGTCGCAAGGACAATTCGTTGCAAGGACAATTCGTTGCAAGACAATTCGTTGCATGGACAATTCGCTGCAAGACAATTCGTTGCAAGAAAATTCGTCGTCTGCTCATTAAATTGAAGTGTTATATATTAATATAATGATATGTGCATCAGTAAGTGTTTTTTTCTAATTTTTTTTTCTTTATTAAATAACCAAAAAATTTAACATACAATAAGAAAAATTAAACGAACAAACAAGCTTATCACTATCATTCAAGAACTTATTATATCTTACCTTTATGCAATCACGATTCTGACACCGAAATATAAGTTTGACATTGGTACTTCGTTCTAAATTGTATATGTGAGAGTCATAAACCACCAATGGTTTTCCTCTTTCACTTAAATATTTTTCTATTTTAGACATTGTAAAAATGTTGACGAATTTACTTGAGAAAAGTGATCTATTTCATTGAATTATCATTTATATATAGGCTATGAGTCGATTAAACAGTCAATATATTATTGGATATTACGAGAGAAATTCTTTTAATTAACTTTTTCTTTTGAGGAAGAACAATAGGATCACAAGAAAAATAAATGATTTATCTCTTATTTTAATTATCCTTTTATTCTGATGGTTGAGAGAATTATCGACTAATCAATTATGTATGCAACGAATTGTCCGGCAACGAATTGTCCTGCAACGAATAGTCCGGCAACGAATTGTCCTTGCAACGAATTGTCTTGCAACGAATTGTCCTTGCAACGAATCGTCCGCAACGAATTGTCCGCAACGAATTGTCCTGCAACGAATTGTCCTAGTACCTCGACCTGGGTTAATTTATCTGCAGTAGCTTTTCAAATAAATAATATTAAATCAAGATTTTCGTTTTTTTTTGTTTTATGATAAAACTTACTCGAATAAACATGCCTGTGCAATGAAATCCAAATGGAAATAAACAATGTTTATAGTGGCGTAACCAGAAAAAAATTACAGAGGGGGCAATGCCCCATCAAGAGTTGTACATACTGAACGAAAAATTTTTTCATGGGATTGGAAGTGTTCAAACTTGACCAAAATCCGTAAAATCTTACGAAATTCACGAGTTCCTCAGAGCTTTTAGCAGCGAAATCGGCCACACTGGCGACTATTATTAAAATTAAAGGGTTTCAAATACGAAAATTTCTTTTGAAAGAAGTTCACAAAAATATCACAGTTGGAAATGTGCAAACTCATTAACCCGTTCGCGGCGATAAGACCCATCGTTGGGTCTCACTATATTTTAAAGCTAACAGGTGAACCGGAATAAATGGTCGCACGTGATATTTCATATTTTAATGTCTAAAAATGTTTTATTAGAAAAAAAACACCATATACCACAAGATGCAGTGTGAAGAGCTCTACAATCCCCATAGTAAAGCTTGTTTGAGTTATGTAATTTTTATCTTCACGAAAAAGCATAATTTTGTGCGATCAATATTCGCAATCTCAAAAATTGATCGCACAAAGTTTTACTTTTTTTTGAAAACACGAAGTACACTATTGAAAAAAACTTTATTATGTAGATTGTAGAGCTTATCCCACTACATCTTTTAGTATACGTTGTTTTCTAATAAAACGTATTTAAACATTAAAATATGAGATATGGAATGCAGCGATCTACCCTGTGTCATACATTACTTTCTAAGAAAATCGAATCGCCTCCAATGGGTTAATTGCCGGCCTAGAACTGTCAGAGAGATAGGTTTTTTTAATCTAAAAAACTTGGATATTTTGAAAACACCTAAGATATCAGTTTTGCAAAGTTGATGAAATTACTGTCCGAATATTCATTAAAAATATCAAGGTTTCGAAAGTCTCAAATTTAATCTTTCTTGAAACTTCACCATTTTGACAGGATCAAAGATTTTAAGCAGATTCCAGTTTTAGTCGGACAAACTCTCAGAGGTCGATTCTACACACCTACAGCGTGGCTCAAAGGTAGCCAGGCGTAAAGGATATCTTATGATAACAGATAATAAATTGTTCATGACACTTTTCATACTTTTTGCTTGTGAAGAGACCTGAAACTTTAGATGAATAAAGATCTTGATTAGATACGTATATGATAAAAATTCTAGCTCTCTACACAAACAAAAAGTATGAAAAGTATCATGAACAATTTATCATCTGTTATTATAGTATATTCTTTATGTCGGGTTACTTTTGAGCCCTCTGTATATTTCCAATGTTTTGTCACCGAAGGCGGCTACGCTCACGACAATTGTTTTAAAAAGTCTTTATCTGCTGTACGCGTAAAATTAGAGGTTCTTTAAGGTCACAAACATACTATCTCGCGATGGATAAATAGAAAAGTCCGTCCTGTTTCAATGAAAAATTTACAACGGGGGCAAAACTATTTACAGAGGAGCTATTGCACCCCCGTGCACCCCGGTGGTTACGCCACTAAAGTGAAGGCATGCAAACAACATGCTTGTAACAAGGCTTCTAAACAATTCGTTGAGTATGTTAATGTCTAAGTGAATCAAAGAAAAATACTTCGTAGAGAATAAAGCGCGGAAAAAACCTGCCATTCCATAGAAAGGAAAGAAACAGAAAAGAGACAATACCCATGATAGTATAACAGAATGAAAAGTATATATGACGTAATAAGAGGAGAAATATCAAAGCATCGAGAAGAGAATACACAAAAGTGATAGATGAGAACAGCTGATTCTAATATTGTCTAACAGTTGACAAATCCGACATACTATTTTACATAAATTATTTTCATCTACCGGTATTTAATGATTTCTTTTGTAGTCGTGACAATTATTTATATACTACGCTCCATTATTTACTTAAATACGCAGTTAAATACTTTGATCTTTTGTTTGAATTGTGGTTTAGGAGAATACATATTACTGTGAATATTAGCACAATTATGAACGCTAGTTTAAATGAATGTAGACGAATATTTGTATATTGGATTCTTCCAGCTCTGTGATTGATTCTAAATAATTTAGAATGGTTTTGTATTTGAGAAATAACAATTTCTTTCACATTTCACACTATGCGTTTGTCTTTTTAACCAGTGCTAAACAGCAATAGTAGATATGCGTATGGCATATATAACATAAGTAGTGAATCTTAAAAAAAATATTCACTTTCAGAAAAAATTTACAGGGGGAGGGCAAAACCATTTACAGGGGGGGGGGGGCATTGCACCCCCGTGCCCCTCCGGTGGTTACGCCACTAGCATTATCAGATACTGCATCTATATGACTTGAGCAGGGAAAATATAGTAACTATTACAATTAGTCACTACAATAGAATTACTATACGTTCATGTTTTCCAGGTCAAGTATAACAAACTTTCATTGGTAGTGTCATCCACTGTTGATGGATAAATACCACTATATCACCACCAGTCGAATAAGTATTGCAAGAGTTTTGACTATACGACAATTGTCTAGAAGAGTACTGGCTGCATCGGAAAAGCGAATCCCCATTGACGAAGGAGTATATATTATATCATCGCAGGTATTACCAAGAACTGTATAAGCAGCATTACGAGTTCTATCTGTATTTAATGTATAATTTGAACATTAATGCGTAAGAGAACTTGAAGTAACCGTCGTCGTAATCGCGGCTGTCGAACAAATTGTTGCAGCTGATGTTGCCTATGCGAAGAAAAACGAATTGGAACAAAAATAATATCTACTGTTCACATGTATACTTAGTTAGAGCAGTGGCAACTGCTATTGGAAATGCGTTAATACAAAAAAACACACAGCGATTATTCGAAGTAAAAACGTTTTGCTTGATTCTAAAATTGAAACATGAATCACTGTACTGCTTTCTCTGTTTGGAATGATTGTGTTAAGCGATCGATGACGGCGACAAGTTCGATTGGCTCGCTTTAATGGCTGAACTTCAGTATCTAATAGCCTTACATTAGATTTACTCGTTTTGTGTCTCGGGAGATCCTTGTTTTTAATAGTTGGGTAGAATGGCAAAAAAAAACTCTTTCCTCGTCTAATCACCTTCTGTATTCCGGCATTGTCGTTTTTGCTGAGAGTGCTCGCATCAAAATGAAGTTGAAGCACATAGTGTAGGATAGGAATTGCTTGATATTTCAGGTTCTTGAATTACTCTAGCTCGTTTGATCAGCGTACAATATATGAGAAATTACGACGTTTCACTTGCACCAACTACTTGATGAATATTGTGTGCAAAGACTTCTCAATCAATATTCCATGTGCAAGTTGAATGTTTTTATTGAATAAAATTCGATAGGAAAGAAGAAAAAAAAATTGTCAACAGAGTATATAGCAGAAATTATTGATACAAACATAAAGGCTAAAAAAACTGAACTAGTTTTTCGAAAATATGTTTTCCTATCTCTTATTTATCTTATAGGCTTAGACTAAAATAAGTGCTCTTTCTTGTTGACACAATGTATTGCAATTCGACTTTACTTCTTTCAGATAAACTACAGCCGAACAAGTGAAGGGTTTGTAGAGTATTGTTGCGTGCGAGCATGGAGATGATAGGAGAGACGCATACATTTGTGATTGACCTGTTAAACGAAACATCTAGTCCTTTAAGAGAAGAATTTACAGCAAGTGCTTCTAACAGACATTCAAGGCCACTATCAGTGACTCCTGTATCTTTCAAAAGAAGATATTTGAGTGTTCGATTTTGACTTTGGAGCAGCCGAGGCAAATATTGAAATCCAGTATTTCCTATTTCAATATTTGAAGAGAGATCGAGCCACCATAAAGACGTGTTTTTTCCTTCGATGAGTTCGACAATTAGTTTTCTAAGCGCAGAATATGTTAGTTGATTATTCTCTAGCGAGAGTCGTCCACACCGTTTATCTCGAACAGCTTATTGAATAATATATGGTATGTCTCGATCAGTGAGATTCATCCAACCCAAATAAAGGATGGCACCAGTTTTATATATTCTAATCTTTGTTTCCAAAGCATACCTGTAGTTGTCGTTCACTGTTTTCTTTTGGTCTTGTACTGTTGTCGGTTGTTCAAAAGCATATAAGACATCGATTTCTACTTCATCCAACGAGATCGGGTTAATTTCAGATTTCGGTTCGACCGAAAAGTGAGTGGTTACGATAGTACTGTCACTCGGATTCCAATTATCGACGGGCATATTCATGCACATATTTTCTTCAAGGAGCTACAATAAAGATAGTAGATGAAGTGATTCGAAATAATCTTTTGTTAAGTTTTTGTCAAATTGTCAAATTGAATATCGATTGTAGTTGATGAGAGTTAGAAAAAGTCAGAATATGAAACATATTTCTGAGCTAAAAAAGTTCGTACCGTCATTCGAATGGTGTATTGCTGCGCCGTATCCAAGTCACCATCTTCTTGTGCTTTCAAAGCACATTTTCGAAAATATTCTATAAAATTTTGATCGTTCGGAGACGTGACTTGTGAAAGAGAAGATACGGCTTGTTTTTGGTTCGAACCTCCACTCAATTCGGAGGACCTAGTAGAACACACAAACTATATGAGGTTCATTTCAAACGCCTTCTTCGAATGTCGCACAAAATTCTTTTTCTTCGAAAAAATATCAACTGACCTTTCTTCATTAAAATCAATCTTGGTCGGATTTACTTGTGATAATTCTTCAAGGATGAGCTTTGGGTACAGTTGTTGAGAATTCAACACGGTAGATTGATCATTATTGTTTTCAACATTTTCTAGTTTTTCAGATGGCGATGTAATCTGCTTGCTAGGCAACTGCACATCTGGTATCAATACGTGCGACGATACTGTTTCGTCTTTCGCATTAGGTGTGGGTAAAGGTTGAGGTGTTTGTTCATTTATTGGAATTGGTTGACGCGGTTTTCTGCATTCAGGTGAGAGTATTTGATTCTTAGATGGCCTGGAGAAAATCTTAATCAATTCTTTGACAGAAGGTGACTGACCTATCGCATTCTGTTTTGTTTCATGAGATGAACAGTTTGAGACAGATGATTTCGGTATGGGAGAAGTAGTTGTCGTCACTGATGGCGGTAGCTTGTAATCTCGATCGTTCTACAATTAGAAGAGAATAAGTTCATGTTTGTTTTAGTTTCGAACTATTCAGTAGATCATTGTCAAAATGATAAAACTGTTCGATTATAATGTCTTACCATTTTCATTTGTCGAACAGATGGAATGCGAGAAACAAGTGTTCCGTTGTTTGATTGATTTTGTTTTGAATAGAGATTCATTAATTGTTCATTCAGTTGTTTGAAGAGAGGTCGTCTCTCGGGTTGACTGTCCCAACATTCGTTTATCAGTTGCCAAATCGATTCCTCACATTGTTGTGGTCTGAATAGAAGCTGCCTACGCAACACATGAGAGCGGACGTCTTCTAGGTTGTTAATGGATCCATGTGGTAAAGCTCCATTAGAGTAGGCTTCCCACATGAAAACTCCAAATGAGTAAACATCGGACTTTTCTGAATAGGACGTACGTTCACCATTCGTTCGTAGAATTTCTGGCGCAGCATATCGTGTAGGAATAATAGTCATCGTCGATGAGATCGAATTTTCTACGACTGAATATAGTTTGCTTGCCCTTGTTAAACCAAAATCAGTCAACTTTACTAAATTTTGCTTTACATCCGTAGGATGTGATCGACAGACGAGTATATTACGGCAAGCTATATCACCATGTACAATACCAAACTCAGCCAGACAAATGAGTGCAGTAGAAATTTGTTGAAAAATAGTGTTTAACACTTCTGGACTCGGTCGGAATTGGCCAGTAGCCAGTAGTTGAGAAAGGTCACCTTTCTCTGCCAACTCTTGTACAAGCATGACAGAAGATGATTCGCTTTGAACAATTCCATACGTTCGAATGATATGAGGATGAGCACTAAGTTTGACGTAAAACGATGCTTCTCGACTTGCTCGAGCGCCATCAATTTTGAGCAAGACAATCCGTGGTCCTTCGCCTCTCATCCATTCAGCGTCGTAGATACTTTTTCCAGATGCTTGAAAAAATGGTCGACCGGTTTTCATTCGAATATCTTCGTTAAGTCGAAATTGATAATTTTTCTGTTTAGAGATGGTATTAAATTCGTCGATTACTTTTTTAATAGCATGATTTGGACGTAATGTGTCAATACGCATGGGTTGGGCTGTCAATGGACTGGTTCCATGTTGACCGAGCCAGTGAGTGATCATTTCTCGTTCATATGTATGACCATCATCTGCAACGACTGGATCACCAAATATTTCACATGTGATAGGACATTGTAGTGCGTCCATCTGACGGCACTGATTGAATGAAGTCACTTATTTTTCTTTTGTTACAAAATGTGAAATTACCGTTTTGTTCTCGTATTTATTCTTGGAATCGCATCATTCTTGTTGGTAAAAAAGAACGAATGATGTGACTCAGCATTTTATGTCTCAACAACTTTTTCCCACATCTATGACGAAAATTGTGCGTTGTGACGTTAGGAAATAACCTGATTCACAATTGCTAGACACACACACAAATAAAGTGTTTTATTTTGTTTCTTGACTTGTGCATCGATTTTTACCACTTCAAATGAAAAAAACTGAGTGATTCATCAGCCTACGTCGCCAATCATTTCAGTGAGTGTTAAAAAAACAAAGATTTGCTTATGGCGTGAACAGAGTAATTTTCACTACATGAAAGAGCGAATCATCTAGTTTCATTCTTTTCAGCGATATATTTAATCAATCAATATGAAACTTCGTGTTTCTAAGACATGTGATAGATTACTGGTAGGATGATCGATGTTGATTCATACTTTTTCACCAGTCAATATTAACATGTAAAAGTAATCCCTAAACTAATTGATCATTTGATATTTCATGAACATTCATTCGAATCGTCTCTATAGTAGTAGAAGAAATTTTAAATTTAAATAAATATAAAGAAACCGAACGACATGCTAATCTTCTTCAAATTTTGAATAATCAATCAACAGTAAGAGAAGAAAGTTTAGATGCGATTGAGATGAAACGAAGATTAATTAGATCGATGAACAAGCAAAAGCGATTATTCAAAGAATTAGAGACAATGTTTAACAAACATTTTCCTTTAGCGCAATTATCTTTGATTGGTTCAACGGCGAATGGTTTAGCAACGAATTTCTCCGATATGGATCTCGTTCTCATTCTCAATGACATCTATCTCGAGCCACAACATTTATCATCATCGAATAATTCTGTGAATTATCGATTAATAATCAGTAAGTCTTCATTTCGAAATGCGCTTTGAATTCCAATTGGAATTGTATAGTCTTACAGTAGCCGATACGGATTTAGTTCGATATTATCTTTTCCTCGAACCGAAATTACGTGGATTGTTACACACGATTCGACTTTGGATGATTGATTGCATATTTCAAATCGAGAATAAACAACTACCAAGTGTGCAATCATAAACTGAACGTGAAAGTATGACCGAGAAAAAAAAGAGAAAGGATTGATGAAAGGATATCGTTTATTTAGAACATAAACGACAACATGGTCCATGGAATTGTTCGATTCCAGAGATAAATGAAATCGACAAAACATGTTTCTAGAAGAAATGATGGAGAAATTCTTTAAATTCTATTCGAAATTGAAGGTAAGTGAACATGAACTTTCACCATGAACGGGTAAACTTGAATCAAAAAAGTTCGAATGAACTTGAAAAGAAAGTTCAGTTGATTCTGAAAGATATTTTATTATTTGAACAAATTAATTATGATATGAAACGAAAGAAAAGAACAGCTCGTTCATCGATGATGGGTAGTGATTATCTCACACCGAATAGTTTGAATGAAACACTTTTAGCAAAACAACGACGACGAACGGATGATGATGGTTATATATCAACACCGACAAAAGACATGCCGTATTCAAAGGAAAAGATCTTGTTTCAAGTAAATCAAAACATCACTGAGAGAATGATTTTTTTTTCTATTGCTTAGTTTTCGTTCTTAGGTTATGTATCGAACATGACAAGACATGAACATAAAAATCTTTCGGTGTTCGAACGAGAGAAAATAATTAGCTAGAAATTGAAAGAAGAAAAAGATCACCATTTGTCAAGTCCGATTTATTTATCAATGGGAATAAAATTTTTAACGAAAATTCAATAAATGATGAAATTATTTCTTATTAGTGGTTTTGTAGAGCATCTTTTCCTCTATCGGTTTGAGACCAACTGCGCCTCTGACGGATGTATGGTTGCTGAGAAAACTCAAAAATACAAAAAAACGCGGAAATGATGAAATTTCAGCAAAAAATATGAATCTCATGAGAGACCTTCTCAGTATTTCAACTGTAACTCCTCAGAGATTCAACAGAAAACTCTTATATTTTTACCAGGAAAGTTTTAGACTATGATCTATCAGATGCCAATAAAAAAATCGAAATTCTGGAAATTTGAGTGGAGCACCTTGGTAGTGGTCTCAAGGACCCTTTCTTAAACATCCAACTATGCCATTAGATACAAAAAACCACAAGGAATGAAAAATTGGTTAATAATTTTTATTCATCACTTTCATAGACGGGCAATGCATTGGACCACAAAAACAACAAGATGTTCCATTTATTTTTCTGCTTTTCTTGCTTATTTTTTTTGTAATTAACTTTCAAATAAAAAAAACACATTTCATTTGTAAATATCTAACATATTCTTTTGTATTTCAGATATTCTTTCCATTCTCTCTTCAATCAATGGCAAAATACCAAAAAAATATGGAAAAGGTCGTTGACAATCAAAAACCATTCATTCAAAACAATATGTGTAAGTAGAACTAACAGTAAACAATACTTTCGATCTTCATTATAATAAGAACAATAGTTCCTCTCTTTAGTTTTTTAAAATGATGTCAATAGTCGACCAAAACCAATCGATATGAAAACTAATAACAACATTGTTTTCAATCTATCTCGTCCAATATTACCATCCAATGATGATACTTCAAGTAACAACGGCATAAATATTAACATTTGTCAAATTAATGAAGAAGACGATGAAGAAGCAGAAGAAGAAGATGAGCAAGACGGCAATGACGAAAATGAAATTGAAAGTAATGAAGAATCTGAAGAAGACAGCAATGATGCTCAAGGTCACAAATCGGCTATAAAAACTAAAAAAATGCTAATCTCAACAGTTAGTACGAACAAACAATCATATCATACTTATATGAAACATATACAAACCTTTCATTTACATACTATATTCTTGGTTTTCTCTTTTGTTATAATGAACCCTCTATGTAAATAAAAGAAACGATTTGAAATACATGAGTTTAATTAACTATTCTATTTGATGATGTCCATCTTCTCTTCAAATTTATTCTTTGAACGATTTGAAATAAGTATGAAGTGATAACCCTTATGAGACCTTTGGGTCAGATCAAAACGGGTCTTACTTTGCCTAACTCATCATTGTTTAAAAGATAACTGCTATAACCACTATTCGTGGTTGTCGAAGCATTGCAAATTTTATGTTTAGAACCTAACTGCGATCTCTCCATCATTAAATAATTCTCAGTACACAAAGTCAAAGCCATCTGATGAGACCCTTGAGCAAGGTCGATATCACGATAATGGTTTACTTGGACTCAGCCCACACCCTCACCCTCAGATATTGTTGCAGCATATGTAATAAATAATGTTTCGATAAATTGTCGTATTTCATCGGAACAATCATCTGGTACTACACACATCATATAAGAAAACAAGAAAGCATAGATATATATATTTTTAAAATAATTATTAGATTAAATTTTATACAAAACTATTAAAAAGAAACACTCACAAACAGCAATTATTGTGTAATAATAGAAATCAATCAAATTCGAAGGTAGAACACGATTTTCTTTTTTAAATTTAAAAAAATTAATCTGTTCTTCGATCTGTTGACAAGAAAATCGATAGTCAGAAGGAGGTTTTGGTACACCTTTCACAAGCCATATTCATTCTTCTCTACTACAAGTACTATTTGTCAAGATTTCTTGAAAAGATTTTGGTTCAGTTGCAGATGTTGGAGACTTTAGTTGTCTTTGGTGCTGATGTAACTATTGAACAGCTATGTATATGTCTCTAACATCATCAGACAAATAGGAATTCGAAGTAGCATCAGTAGTTGTAGCAGTTTCATTATCATAACTTTTTGCTTCTTGCCATAACATTGGTACTAAGCACCAATATTCAGCATTATTATCTAAGAAAAGTTGCAAAACCAACGAACACCAAGTCGAATGTTGATCAAGAAGCATTTCATTATTTTCTAGTAATCTAAATAGAATGTATGTATTTATATATATGGGTGAATCCGTGGGGTTTCTACCACTTTTGTGGAAAGAATTTTTTTTTCGATTTTGACATGCTAGTTAGACGGGTCATAGTCGAAAACGGTCTGAGGTAATAATTAAAAAATTTTTGGACACATAAAGTGCGGACATCCGTGTCATTTTATAGGAACACTTCACACATGTATATATTTAGAAGATAATTTTCATATATACTTTTCATGGTCATGAAAAGCGAATAATATCTGTTGCTTTGATCCATGCATGTTGAAATACACCACGAACAAATCGAATTGACCGTCCTTTGAATTATCAAAAAGCACGGAATAGCGTATTCAATATGAAAACTATATAATTAGGAATAAAAAGAGGGACAATTTTAGCTGATATCAATAATAGCCACTTATGAAACTTCCGCGACATTATCTAGCTATCTGCTGCGATTAGGCAGATCGATAAATTAGATTTTTATGGCAAATTCAATTAACTAATTCTGCCAAATTGCGTTCGTATATTTTTATATGAATGTTGGGCACAAAATATGACTATAATATGCAAGAAAAATTTCATCGAAAGGCAAATATTTCACTTTGTCGAGATGTAGAAGTTCTACGACAACAGACTTTTTTGTCGGGCACAGCTTTGAAATCATGCATGCCACGAATACCATGAATCTTTCCTATTCCAAACATAGAATAAGTTTTAACTGTAAAAAATGAAGAAGTTTAGCATACCTGATGATTTTAGTTGCTCCATTCGTTCGTTGAGAATATTGGCCTTAGTCCTTTGAAGTTCCTTTTCTTCAAGGAAGAAAACATCAATAGCAGGTTGATGTGTGCCAGCAGCTTTAGCCGTTTCCAATTGATGTTTTTTACAAAACTCGTAGAAATCATAAGCATTTGAAAGACGAATATTTTTTGTAAGGGTGATACGTCTTGCAGTTGATTTCAGAACTGCTCCCACACCGTTACCGGTTCCCCTCCCATGACCAGTTGCAGTAAATACCCAAGCAGCATCCAAATTGAAGTCATCTTTATGATGAACCAAGTTGAGTATATTAGCATTGTTTTTAAAGTGGGAGCTTGCTCCATCGCTAAAATGAAAATTAAAAATTACTTTGTGTTACGATTTAGTGTTAAACTACAGGAAAAAGCAGCGGTTTTCAAGGTTCTAAGGCTTAAAAGAACTTCGTAAGACTTCAAAGACTTCAAGAAACTTCAAAGACTCCAACACGTCTTGTACGACTTGCTAAGTCTTTTAAAGATTCTAAGAGTCATAACCTCTACTATTTTCGTCTTAATTCATCGACCACCAGAAAATAATCATTTGTTCCTAGTTTAGCCTTACGTTCATCAAAATATATCCAAATATAAAATCAGAAACACGTTTTTAATTTTACTTTCCTTAAGATTCAAAACTCAACTTTAATATTATTGCATTATTTTTAAATATTCATAAGCTTTATTTACCTGACATAAATAATTTTTTTGACAAAAGGATTATTTTTCTTTATATAATCAGCGACAATTCTTTGAACACAATAAACAAATACCACAGTATGTTCCATAGAGTCACTAATTATGGCTATGTCGCGATGCTCCTTTCCAATTGTTAAATGAACCGTAAAGAGGGAAGCTTGACGTTGAGAAAAGAAGCCTTGTTGTACTTCTCGTTGACGAATAAGAGTATAATTCATCGAAAAATCAACTTGAGCCACGATGAAAGTAGTTTTTGATGACTGTGAACGGAGTTCAGCAATATATTCACGTTGTTTTCGATTACAGAACGTATGTAAGATAAATGAGGACCATTGTTCCTCTATTTCAGTTAGTAGAGCTTCAGTGGAACCCGTCATCTGTCGAAGATCAAATTTATTGTTTAATTTCTTCCAATTAGTCCATGAACAACTTTCATCAAGGTCAGCATTGATATTTTTTGTAAGAATATTGACGATAGATTTATTCGAACATTGCTGACATTCACCAATAAAGCAATCTTCCATGTCATCATGACATACCATTTGATTAATAAGATCTTTTAGATCGAATATGTTCAATCTAATCGAAGAAGACTTGCGTTGTATGCCTTGACAATAATTATTCCATGCCTGTAAATAATTTTCATATTATGAAAGTAGTCAGTTTATATAAAAGCAAATAGTTCTGTGTGGTAAATCGCTACTATTGCATTCTAAAATCTGCTCTATTTAGTTTATTTTGCTTGTTCTTTGTAAGTGAATTCTACTTTTCGTATAAACATACATCTAACGAGGGAACTATCTCAAGTGTTAATCACGGATTGAAACGGGAACTATACCATTCGATAGAGCTCGACGAGCTGATCACGGTGGTTATAATCGTTTTTCCCCATAGGCCTTTTTTATATAATTTCTCTGATCATATTTCTCTAATGAAATGTAATATATGGCCGTCCAATCGATCATTTCGTATAAACATATCGCCTTTGAACTCTTCGCAGTGTTCAAACTTGATGTTTTACTTCTTTCCTATACGTTAAACATTGGTATTTATGTGATATGAACGTTAAGAACAGTATAGATGATAGTGCTGATTCCTCTTTGTTCATAGGTTATTCTACAGGGTGTCCCAAAAGTTACTCGGCAGTCTTTGATTAGTAATAGCTTTTGATAGAAAAGGGCTAGAGAATTGCGGTTTTTACCATTCGAATGGACGCGTTTAGCTCCATATTTTTACGTATTATTTAGTAACGTGGATTGATCGCATAATAATCAGTCGATAATCTTCAAAA
>JAJEKB010020358.1:435823-449276 GCA_022393335.1 Macrotrachela quadricornifera | reverse complement strand
ATTCTTTTAGTTATAAGTCATAGGTAGGCATAGTCATGTTAGTTTAGAATTTAGGAATAGATGTTCTTTTAGTTATAAGTCATAGATAGACATAATCATGTTAGTTTAGGATTTAGGAGCAGATGTTCTCTTAGTTATATTTTATACATAGACATAGTCATGTTAGTTTAGGATTTACGAATAGATTTTCTTTTAGTTATATATCATAGAGAGGCATAGTCATGTCTTATGTGTAAAAATTGAAAGTTGTCTTCAACTATTCAATTCTAGAATAGTTGAACTTTTTTCAACTTTTCAACTATTGAATTATTGAACTTTTCAGCTTTTCAACTTTTCAATTTTCCAATAGTTGAACCTGTTGCACCGGCGTGAGGATACCACGGAGCGCTAGATAGGAGGGCTCGGACGAGGGTGCCACGAAGTGCGAGAGGAGGACGGACATGCGGGTGCCACGAAGTGCGAGAGGAGGACGGACATGCGGGTGCCACGAAGTGCGAGAGGAGGACGGACATGCGGGTGCCACAGAGAAGGAGAGGGGAGTACCTTTAAACATGAATAATTGAATACTTGAATAATTGAAAACCTGAATAGTGGAATATTTGAAAAATTGAATAGTTGAATTCAACTTTCAAGTATTACACAACTGGCCTATCTATGATATATAAGTAAAAGAATATCTGTTCCAAAACCCTAAACTAACATGATTATGTCTATCTATGACTTGTAACTAAAAGAACATCTATTACTCAATTCCTAAACTCACATGACTATAGCTATGTATGAGATATAACTAAAAGAAAATGTATTTCTAAGTACTAAATGAACATGTCTATGCGTATCTATGACTTATAACTAAAAGAATATCTATTCCTAAATCCTAAACTAATATGACGGTGCCTAGTAAATTATAAAATCTTGAATATATACTACAAGTTGAATTAGGCATCTACTCTGGCAGTAAGAAAAATATATAAAATGAAAGGGAATTTCAAGTGTTACAAGAGCGTACAAAATTTTGTATTGGAATTTATTCTTAGAAGAAAGACAATGTCAAAGAAGAATTTAAAAAAAGTAAAAAATTGCAAAATTTAGATCCTTTTCAAATGCAGATGTCTTCAGTGTATTGAATATTTTTCTACAATAGGTGGAAGTCAAAACAAAAGATGTATATATAGGATGATAGAGCTTTTGAAGCTCTATCAGAATATATATTTACTCTTTTGAAAAGCTACTTCTATAGTAATAAAAGACTAAGATGATGGAAGAAAAATCTGTGGGAATCTGACCATGAGGATGCCTTCATTGTATTCGATTTATTTTGCAGCAAACAAGTTGCCAATTAGAGTATAAATATACAGGGTGATACAGAATTGCACGCGCTTTCAGAATATGTAATTGGTTTGAAAAAGGAAATATTGTTTTATAGTGACAATATCAGTCAAATATGGACTAAAGCTATTTTTTTCCAGCCGTATATATCAGAAAAATATGATTTTTTTATCAGTTAAAGTATAAGTCAAGTGATAATAATTTATTATCGTTTCGACAATGTCCAAACAATAATAAATTATCAGCACTTGACTAATACTTCAATTGATAAAAAAGTTATATTTTTTTGACATATAACAAATAGAACATGAGAAAAAAGAACTGACATCCGATCAGACCAATCAGTTCTGTATGTATAAGTATAAGTAGATAAGACTAATGCTGTTTGTATGAGTATTAGTACGATATGCTTCGTACGGAACCTTCTGTTGCAGTTTTCCAGTAATGGTTTTATACGAAACCTGTTTTTTACACAATCGAAAAAGGATATTTCCGTGTATCGGGGAGGAAGATCCTTTTTAGGCTTCGTAAAGTACTGTTTTCTTGCAGTATATGCTACCAAAAGAAGTACGCAATAATAATTAATCTAATGTTGAACGTTGCTTTTTCTGCTCTTCCGTTTTTAGCAAGCATTAAGCGATTCTTCAATACAGAACAGAAAAAAGTCCTTCATAGAAAGGAAGAAAAATGTGTGCTTGAAAAAGTGAATAGAGATATGTGCTTAATAGAATATTTCTATCATCGACAATGAGTACTCCTGTAGTGCTGATAAAAAAGCAACCATTGACGACGAGCCTAACAGCGATCGACAAGATCTCTGTCACCAGTCAGAATGATGAGAAACTATCCTATGACAATGCTATTCGTCGCCTGATTCGAAAGCTCGATCGAAGACTGCTCCCTTTTCTTGTTCTACTGAATATTAGTTCATACATCAATCGAGTTAGCATCGGTATGTATTTTGACTAGAATCATTCATCATTAATGATAATCTTCTAGGTCAAGCTAAACTAATGGGTATTCAAGCCGATCTGCGTATGTCAGACTCAGAGACTAGTTGGGCCATGGCAATTTTTTATATTGGCTTTGTAAGAAAATCATGTTATTAAACTTCAATGTCTTTCAATATGACTGTTTGTTCTAGTTTCTTTTTGAGATTCCGAGCAATCTTTTCTTGCGCTTCATTGGTTCGACTCGTTATCTAGCATTGAGCATGATTGCATGGGGTAGCATCACGATCGGTATGGCTTTCGTAACGAATGCTCGACAACTACTCGTCGTCCGCTTTCTCCTCGTAAGTTCATTGGAAATCTAAAGTGATGATAAAACATTTTGAGAATTGTTGTTGAAGGGTGTGGTTCAAGCGGGCTTTTTTCCTAGTATCCTCATTTATTTCTCTCTTTGGTATTGTAAAAGAGAGCAAATAATGAGAATAGCTATTCTATATGCTGCCGTCATTGCGTCCGGTGCTGTTGATGGTATTCTGGTACGTACTGTCGAATAGGCATGCAACGGTGAGGATATACCGTCCACCGATTCGCCGAAACAAACGGTGCACCGATCCACTGGTCTTTCTGGCGAATGGTAGGACAGTGGAACGGTGAGACTGGTTACTGATAAGAAAAGAACCATTACTAAATTTGGGAATCTGAAGTCGTTATTCGAATGATAGTTTCTTCCGCTCAATTGGTTCTAGATGTTTAAGTCACACATAAAAAGACAGTAATTGGAGCAGATACAATCATTATAATACAGCATCATCGTATCTTTGCGTTTGCTTTTTATGTCAAAACCATAGTCATCTGTTCTATGTACATAGAAATAGCTCTTCACTAGACAGTAGTTACTAAACGAGCCAGCAGTACCCAACATCCAGAAATTGGAAATTCAATAGGAATTCAAGAAATTCTACAATGAGCGTGCTTGAAACACTGTTAGACACAATCCAGCTGAGGGTGCTACGAAGACTGACATATAAAATCTCCACGTGAAAGCTCCAAACATTGAATTCTCTTGAATTTCTTGAATTTTCGAGAATTCAAGGAATTCAAGAAATTCAAGTAGAATTCAATTGAATTCTACAACCAGGGTGCTTGAAACACCGTTAGACACAACCCACTGCGGGGACTACAAAGACTGACACATAAAATCTTCACATGGGAGCTTCAAACACTAAATTCTACTTGAATTCCTTGAATTTCCAATTTCTGGATAGCGGGTATATCTCACCGAAGGGTACCCCTATAGAATAACAGATCAGGAACTAAGGATCCCTCAATAGTATAGCAGATGAAGACCTAAGGGTACCACTATAGTATAGTAGTTGAGGACCCAAGGGTATCTCTATAGTATAGTGCTTCAATTCCCGGAAATCCCGGTACCGAGCATTCTCAATACCCGGAATGACCAAATCCGAGAACGACCGAGCCCGAGAAGTTCGGGCTCGGTGCATGCCTATTGTACTCCTCTCAGGGATGGTCGGGTCAATAATGACAATTTTTTCGATAACTCAACCATTTCTTGACGGATCCTTCTTATCTTTGAACTCGACCGACATATTGATGAGACAATTCTGCTTACAAAATTTTAGCTCAATTGAATGTGATTGTGAAGAGTTATCGCGTAAACGAACGGACACATTGACCGATTCTAGAGTGTACTCACTTTTTGAGTACACAAAAATAAGGAACATGTTGAAATGTGCATATTGATTTTTTTAGCATCTTACATTAATTAATATCAGCCAATGCTTCAGAACAAGCAAGATTTATAACTATCTAATTGTTGTGTTCTAGCTTTTTACTTATCCCTTTTACAATTTTAATTCTTTTAAGAATAATTAAATTCGACTATTCAATAGTTCATCAAAGTAATAACTTCACTTTTTTCGATACAAAAATATGAACAAATATCTGTAGAATCAGATCATATAAGATTTCGAAATCATAAATGTTGAAATTGTTTCCAAGACTATACTATACAACAGTAAAAATACCAATGACAATTTAGCATTAACTTGTGAAAAGTTTTGTAAAATTAGTCCCTAACTACTATCATTATATGCAGGAGAATCAGATAGCAAAAGCAACACACTGCCGACAGATCTTCGCTTATAACAGCTTTGGATAGCAATATTTACTCATGTGAAATAAATATTGGAAGCTGATTCAGTCTTCTGCATAGAATACGATGAAATAAGTTGTTATCAGAGCCTGAAATGGATTAATTTTTTGCCACCTCAACTCGCTTCAGTTCGGTTTCTAAAAATGTTAGTAAAATTAGTTCAGAATATATTATGTTTACTATAAATATGATGTAGTTCTGCGGTGTTGACCATCTCTAATGCATGATATTTTCAGCACTTTATCGTACGCAAGTCTTTTTGTTAATAAGGAAAGAAAATATAATAATACAATAAAAGAATATAAAAATTAATGAACAATAATCTATATAGTTGATATGCATATTCTGTTGTTCATAGTAGATTTATTTATTAATAAAGGTGTCTGGAGATATGCAACTTTATAAATTATTCGTGACAATTCCATTCAATTGTTCACTGAAGCACTGACTACACTAGTACCCAGTACATTCGAACATTAGGGACACAAATACTCATTATTACTGACATATACCCCTAGAAAATCAGTAAAGGTTGAAGTAATAGTGTCTTCAATGCTGCGATATAATCGTTCTTAGTGAATTCTGTGCTGTAATGGACTTTTTGAGATGATGTTAGTGACAGTTTTTCAATATCTTTACTAAAACTGCACACTTCTAAAAACATCAATAAATATCGAGACATCACCTTCTATCTCTACTCGCTTTGTTTCAGACTTTGGTTGTTATATTGATATGTTTGATTTCTCAAAGTATGTTACTAAACCAATTACTAACAAATAACCTGATCTGAGTTTAATATATGGCTCCTAAGCCGAGCACTACTTCTGTGTAATGTTTACTACAACTAATCACTTGCTTTCGCATTAAAAAAAATGATTTAAAAAAACTCAGTTAATTAATTAATATTATTAATACTACAAAAGCCAATTGTATTTGTGTTGACTGCAAATTTTTCATTAGATGGAAAAGAGTCTTTTTGCGAATTTCAGTTTATACTAAATCAAGGACTGTAAGCGTTGTTTAGCTATCAGATATATGGTATAAGTGGATTAGTGGACCGGTGAATAGCTGTATCGATGGGAGAGCGGAGCAGTGATAGCGGTGGAACGATGAGATCGAAGACCAGTGGACAGATGACCAGCAATAGCAGTAATTCACCATCACTGTTGTATGCCTACTGTCGATGTCATCAGAGATTATCCATTTTCAGCTCGTAGAATTACTATTGTCATTAATGTAGACTTATGGTATGAGACAAATGGAAGATATTGGTGGTTTGAAAGGTTGGCAGTGGACGTTTTTGCTTGAAGGCTCATCGATTATTCCTCTCGGCATCATAACCTATTTTTTCCTGGACAATGTACCCAATGCTGTTCAGTGTAAGAGTATAAGGAGAATATAAAACATTCTATATCATTTTCGAAAATTTAGGGTTAAATAATATTGAGAAGCAGTTGTTGACAAATCTTCTTCGAAACGATGCTGGTGTAGCCAATGGCGAGCTCACACCAGACACTAAACTTTCATGGCTACAAGTTCGTTATGCTTTCGTCGATTGGCGAATCTATTTGTATGGATTAATTGCTCTTACCAATTTAGCTGTTTTCAAATATCTACCAACATTTCTTCCGACACTGGTGGAAAGTATGGGTTATTCTCAAACTGAAACACACTTATTGACAGCACCACCTTATGTTATCGCATGTGTTTGCTGTTGTCTAGTTAGCTATTCGTCATCACATCGAAATGAACATGGCTATCATCTCGCATTTTGTCTATCGATAGGTTTATGCGGATTCATCCTAATGCTTGCTCTGTTCGAACAAGGAAAAGTGGCAAACTATGTCAGCGCTACTGTTGCTTGTTGTGGCGTGCTTTCTGCACCACCTTTACTATTATCTTGGTTGACAAATAATGTCGGTGGTCATACAAAGAGAGGATTAGCAGTCAGTTTAGTTTTTGGTATCGGACAAATCGGTGGCTTTGTCCTGCCTCTAGTGAGTTTACTGCTTTTGAAAGCTTATAGAATAACTTATAAAATCAAATTTTAACATGTCAATGATTTTAAAGCAGTGTTTATAGCAATAATTTTTTTCGTAGATCTATAGAGAAGCTGATAAACCCACCTATCGACATGGGCATTTGATCTGTGGTGGAGTGATGGCTGTCAGTTTAATTGTTACAATTATTTTGCGCATTTCTTTCATGAAAGAAAATCATCGGCGAACAAATTTATCACTAGAGGAGTATGAACGTGAAGTAAATATCAAAGAACCCTGTGATCGAGTAAGTTCATATTTTGATTTTCTTATTGTACAATGGTATTCTTTTATTGTCTTTAGCATCCTGACGTACGCTACGTGTTGTGACATGGAAATACTTTGTACCTATTGCAATGTATTGAATATCAAAATCAAATATTTCTCAATTAACTTATTACAATTCGTCTTGTGGCTTTTTCCAATAATAAATAAATTTACCTTTACTCACTCACAAAAAAAAAGTTAAGGTCAAATACAAGAATAATCAAGAAAAAAAGCACTATTGTCATTTGATCGTTATGCTTATAATAGACATATGGCATATGATATTCATATGAGTCGAGAACAATGACATTCTTTGACACTTAGTATTTTTCTCATATTCGTAATCATCATGAAAAAGAAATTGACTTGAAGCTAGCACGACCGTGAGCTCGAAATTCCTTCTATTAGGGTTTACAGGGGCGGAACCTGCGGGAGGGTACTCTGCAAATGTTCCTGAGCAAATTCATACAGATTCCGTTCCTGGAAACCGTAATAGAAGAAATCCTGAACACACCTAAATCCGTTGTGGTAGCTCTCCGTCGTGATACCTTCACATCAATGAAAAGAGAGCAGTTTTACCTCCTCAATTCAATGATGATTACATTTACACATGTCTGTCTTATTGAGGATGCCACAGAAGTATTTGTCATACACATCAGTTTATATTCCTCCGCTGAGGGTGCTCGAAAATCATAATTTCACATCACCAACAGATTCGTTACTAGACGAACCTAATCAAATTTGGATGGAAATTTTTGAATTTCTGCCTTCGAATTCATTGAGCACAGAATCTGTTTTTCATGTGGGATCACGATTTATGAGCACTCTCAACAGAGAGATGCGTGCTGCATGTCGATTTCCGAATGTGTCTATCTTTTCGAGCACCTTCCTTGAGAGAAATGCGCTGTGTGTGTTGGCTTTCGAATATGTTCGTCTCTTCGCGCACCCATATTAATAAAAGTACTGTATATTTTTCCATCTTTCACATAAGCTATGTGGATACTATGGTAAGAAAATTGTCATGCAGTTATTGTCAATTTGACTCTTGAAGATTGATTATGGTTTTCTGCAAACAATTTTATTTTTGGAAGTATTTAGGGTTTTCGGAAAATCATTAGATTTTCTGGAAATTCATTTGCATTTCATGAAATTTATTCCTGCTTTCGAAAATCCGTTTTTGTTCCCCTGAATTTATCTCCATTTCTAGATATTCATCTTAGTTTCCTGGACACCAATTTGACTTCCGAACTTCGATGATTTTCTGAAAATTCATATAGAGCATAATATGACCAATAGATTTAAGTACATACGAGTACATGAATTACAGAATTCTAGGTTTTTCAGGGGTATATAGGAGGTCATGGCAGTACATGTACTAGAGTACATGAGAGTATATGCCAGTACAAGTTGTACTCGTATTCACGCATCACTGATTTTACTACTTTTTAGTTGTTAATGCGCATTGCTTTATCTCTGGTAGACGTTTTCTTATAATCTTTTCAAATTCTTGTAAAGGCATATGACTCTTTTTAATGTTTCGCTGTGATTTTCATAAGTAGATAACTAGGTATAAGCAGGCCCATAGAACAGAAACGTGATTTTTGTCATTCTTTTGATGAGAATGAGTGTGAATAATTTGCACAAATTGTGAGATCTTTTATTTTTTACTACTCAAAACAAATATGGTGAAGAACACGTTCTGAAAAAGTAGAAGTTCAATATAAGAATATATTCATTATTTCTAGAACGGTTTTTTTCTTAAAAGTAGCTTTCATTTTTTCAGAACACGTTCACTCTCGATTTTTTTGGAAATCTTTTAGCGGAATGCAGAAGTTTCTATAATGAACTGCCATCGAGTGCTCCCTTTCGATTTATTTTTCACGAAGAAAGCAAAATACATTTGATACAATGTCGATTTTCTGTGCGTAGCTTATCTCGATCGATTAAAACTGACAAGACCAGACCATACGCACTTTTGAATCTAGCTTAGCAGATAATTCATTCAATACGATAGCAGATTTTTTTTTCTACCTTATAGACTGTGACGTCCTCACACATTTGAGTTATTGATGATGACAGTATCATCCATAACAGAGATGGGACCGGTTCGGTTTTTAACCGAACCGAGTCGACCGAAATTGGTTCGATTTGAACTTTCTGAAAAGCGCAATCGGTTCGGTTAAAACGTGTACTAATTCTCAAAATTGACTGGAATTGGAGCTAAAGCTGGAATTACTCAGAAATAATTATTGTATAATTATTCCTTTTGTATATATTTATACAAATTAATAATTCAGTTCTAATCTTTTCAAGAGCACATCCAGCTAATTTCAATTCCAATCCCAAGTTAACTGCTGTTACTTCCAACTTCAAGTCAAATTAATTGCAGTTACAATTCTAACTAGTTTCATCCTATTTCAAGCCAGCAAACGAATTGGGATTAGTTGGAGTTGGAGTTGGAATTGGGGCATTCTAAGTTTAGTTCCGAAAAACGCGAACCAATGTCATTCAAAACCAGCACTCTAATACAGGCTGTCCGAAAAGTCATGAATACTGTATAAATGCATATAATTTCCAGTAATGTGCCGCCCATCTGGTACCAGAGGGATGCGCACTCCTCCACTTTTAGAAAGTCTTCAATTTTTTACATTCAAAATCGTATATTTTCTTGAGAAAAAAGATCATAAAATGGAAAAAGAATGCTCAGTAATCCTGCTGCAAAAAGATTCCTTGCACCCTTGCCCATCTTTTTCTTTTCGGCACATCTCTGATTACTTCACCACTGATCATCCATAATTCAAAACTACTTTCTATTTGAAAAAGGAGTAGTACCTTATTACTTGTAGAGAGCAAGCTCATCACAACTGTAGAACAGGTAGCACTTTTGGCTATAACACAAAAACTAGATTTTTTTTTCGATATTGAAAAGAATATGCGCCGTCTCTGGTCGATATTTCTTGAAATTTTTCTGCTTATTATAAAATTGAAACTCAATGTTGCCAATTAGAAAGATTAAAAGTTTTTCGCCTGCTAAAAATTGAAAATGTCGATTTTTTACCCAAGTTTGAATATCGTTTGAAGAATATTCGCAGTCACGTGATGAATTCTGGCAGAAAACTGGTTTTTAAGCTCTCACCGGCTTTTGTGGCTAGCTAAAAGTCAAATAAAAACACTTTCTGCCCATAAAATTCCTAGAAGGTCTATAATTTTACCATTCTCGGTTCAATGTCTGTCAGAAAATCATACGAAAACAGTTTTTGGTAAAATTTATACACTTTCTGCCGCATTTTTAGCCGTCCACTTTTAACAACAATCGACGACTCTGTTCAGATTACTTAGATTTTTCATAGTTTCTTTGTGACAGTGTGTTTGACATGTTTCAAAATGATTGAATTATTGATGAGCGCTAGGGATGCATCAGCCGCTGGTGCACTGTAGCACCGGTGGCACCAGCCGCCGGTGCACTGTAGTACCGGTGGCACCGTCCACCGGTGCACCGATGGACGGTGGACCGGTGGATCACCATCACTGTTGCATCCCTAATGAGCGCTTTTAAAGCAGGTCGTCTGTGATTCTTCGAAAACTGTAATAGGCATGGAAACGAATATGTTACATCATTTTATAGCTTTTCTGTCATTCATATTAGTCCGTTGCTTTCCTTTCTTAAGAATTTATCAGAGCAAGGATTTAAAAAGTCATGGAGAAATATTTGAATGATCTGAAGGTCATAAAATAAGAAAAATTCAAGTAAATATCGATAAAAAACGACACAGAGTGTTTTCAGTATCGGAAAATATCTGGTTTTTGTACTATAGCCAAAAGTGTTACGTTTTATGCAGTGTTGATGAACCTGGTTTCTACAAGTAAAAATTTACTAATTCCTTTTTAAACAGAAGATATTTTCAAATTAAGTTTGATTAATGATGAAGTTATATGTACTTATAAAGCAGCTATGACTTATGGGACACCATACATTCGGTCTCTTATCGTAGGTTTTGGCTCGGTTCGGTTCGGTTCGGTTTGCGATTTTTGAAAAACAGATCGATTCGGTTCGATTTGGTCTAAGATTTTTTCGGTTCGGTTCGGCTCGGTTCCAAAAAAACATGAACCGATCCCATCTCTGATACGCCCAACGACAATAATGTTGTCACTCTTTTCAGATCACTTTTGGTAAAAACAAGGCATGTACCGGTACAGCCGGACTGGAACAGTCATCCACTTTCACAATATTGAATATTACAGAATCAATTCCACTCAATTCCGGGAACTCGATCTTTAGATAACATAAGACGCTTACTTGATATCGGTCAAGTTCCATCTATTACCAGAATGTGGGGATTCCATTCCGTTTTTCCTCAATTCTCGGAGTTCCATATCAGAATTTTGCACTGATCAACCGGTTAAACTTTAACCACATCACTATGCGTTAGAATGAGGACGAGACTAATTTCTGATAAGCTATTCCGGAGTTAATAGAAACTCTTGACATTTTCGAGTTGGTATAAATTCCCAGGAATACTGTGAGTAGCCAATTCCAGAAATTCCGTTCAACTGCATTTATATGCAATGTTCAGAATTCCGTATCAGAATGGGATACTCATCGAACTGATTAACCATTAACCATATCACTATGCATGAGGGTGTAGATAAAACTTAATTCCAGTCAAGGATTCCGGAATTCGTAGGAATTTGTGACAATTCACGCGAATTGCGTTCAATTCCGTCTGTACTCAATTCCTAGAATTCAAGAATTGGTAGGACATGATATGACAAGTTCTTATACCTGAGAAATACAAATAAAATGACTATAGGGAAATCTTTAAGAAAATTCTATTCAATGGGTTTATAAGTGAGTGCAACATTTTATTTTATTATAGAATATACGAATCAAGTGCAGTGTTTAAGTTTGAGTTAGATTGTGCTTGAACGAGTCAGGAAAGTCATTTATGTATATAGATGATATATGTCAATGAATAATATACTTTCGTTTTAGACGGAGTTAAGAAATTCATTTTATACAGAACTAATATACAAGATAGGTCATAAGTAGCAGTGCGATAATAAAATTCAAGTTTCTTTATTCCTGTTCAAGGCAAATAGACTGACTTTTTGATTGGCAGTAGAACTTTATTTATAATTTTTTTTCATACGAATAAGATAAATAAACATTCACATTGAATGTAGTTGTTGATATCACTAAAGAAATTTTCTCTGTTATCAAATAAGAAAAATACATCGGCGTGGCCACGCATCGGTCATCCTCACGTGACGAAGGTTTAAAGCTCACAAAAATAAAGAAAACTCTTTCCAAAATTAAAAGTGCACTACGGATAGGCTATGAAATAGATCGTAAGCTCTGAGACACTTTGTCCACCGATGATATAAGCCGCATTTTTCGTCCGATAAATATCCAAAAAGAGATTTTTTGGCGAATTAAACCAAAAAAATTTAATCTGAAAACCTTTTGTATTTCATTTTCTGTCTCAAACATAGACAGTATTTATAATGTTTTTTCGTTATGAGAGTGAGACTGACATACTTTGACGGAAGAACTTTCTCTGTACTAGTTGTGGATTAGAAAAAAAGATAGGTTTTTAGCACGATAATTAAGTAGAACCTTTAAGATCTCAAACCTTCCCGATTAGAACGTCACAAAAAAGTTGAAATTCCGTAACGGACAATACTTACAGTTTTTATTTGATGCGGTTATGGTTTTCAAGGAATGAAATGGTATTCTGAAAGCTTGTGAAAAACTGAACAATTTTTATATAGAGCGTTTATTTCTATGTCACTCCATTGCGTAGTAAAATGCTTAACTCTCAGATCACCCTAAAAAATGTCCATTTTTGGAAATTCCGTAAGGGTCGATATTTTGTTGAATAACTCAGCTATGACTAAAAAGAGATTGATAAAATTTCTACTGGTAATATATCTCAATGGTCTCTGTCTATGAGAAAAATTTTCAGAAAGTTTGCTATTATTATTGAGAAGTTATAGATGCAGCAATGCAAAAAAATGAAATTCCATAACGCGTGGCCACGCCGATAACAAAGAAAAACATAAAAAATATCGACAGATGAGGAACTTGCTAACTTTAATAGTGACAGGTATAATGATTAAAACAGTTGGACAGATTAGAATGTGCTAAACTCTCTTTATATATTTATAACACAACCTTTTTTGGTTTGTACTATATCTTTGATCTCCTTTCTTAGATTTCGTAGTTCTATTTATTCTAGTGCAGATATAAGGTAATAATGACTGTTAGCTTTAAGAAAATGACTGCTTTTACATGTTTGAACATTATCTATACAGTCGTCTGAATGACAAGACCATAATACTTTACTTTCATATCCGATTTTATTTTAAGTCAATAAATATATATGAAAGAATATATATATTACGAAAGAAGATAGTAAAGTAGAAAATTAGTAGATAAATAAGGTCAGAAAAGAGAAGGATAAATAAAGAGTTTTACTTATATACACGAGTCATTCGTATACATCAATATTCAAAGCTCATTAAGGAAAATAATTTTGCTGAAAAGTCTTTCGGACAAATGTTTTTTGTTGGATAGACACCATTTCGATCAATGTCGATCAGATTAACTGCTCTTTTATGAATAATGACATAGGCTTGTTATTTCGTATATTTGTTTTTTAAGCAAAACAGAGATATGAAGTTTTTGTTTTTTT